>ML784228.1:868956-887371 GCA_009831015.1 Picea engelmannii | reverse complement strand
TTGTTTTTAAGGGGGCGGACATGTTAAGGTCCTAACCCGCACATAGGTAGATCAATGTATTCGGATGTAATAAAGGTCAATATTAATAAGGCCTTTCAATAAAATAGAATAAGGTGGATGTAAGAAGACCTAATAGAATCTTTTTCTTCTAGAAGGATCTTCCTCTAGATGCTTCTCTTAATAGACATATTTAGTATAAATAAAGGTCGAGGGTATGAAAACCCTAGCTTGGAGATTATTGTAACAGAGTGCTGGTCGACTGGAGGTTTCCCCCTCGAAGAGGCCTGTGAACATTACTTTCTGAATCAAAGTGATATTTCAGTTGTTGTTCTCATATTATTTCTGTGTTATTGTGGAGATTTTGCTGGTTATATTATTGTTATTCTGCCATTTCTAGCATTTTATTTCTGTTCTGCATATTTATTATATCTGATATCTTGTATCACCTCTTTTATGGATGATCCTTGCTCCATTTTCGAAACAAATCAACAATTCCTAGAATCTATTCTAAGCTGTGAGACTCAGGAAACAATTGAAACAACAGAAGGATCAGAGGAGCTACATGTTGATGCACCCAGTGAAAGTGTCCCAGTAGAACTAGAACTAGGAAAAACCATGAATATTAATCCAACCTTGTCAGAATCCCAGAAGAAGAAACTCGTGCATGTCCTTTAGAAACACAAATAAGCCTTCGCTTAGGATTATACAGATATGAAGGGTATTCCTGCTAATTCATGTACCCATGATATATACATTAAGGAGGATTGTCGTCCTATGAGACAACCTCAGAGAAGGATGAACCCCGCATTGAAAAATGTTGTGAAAGAAGAACTTCAGAAATTACTAGACGTAGGCTTTATTTACCACATCTCAGGTAGCCAATGGGTCTCCCCATTAGTAATGGTCTCTAAGAAAATGGTAAATGGAGGATATGCGTGGATTATCGAGAATTAAATAAGGCAACACAGAAAGATCATTTTCCTTTTACATTTATTGATCAAGTTCTTGACACATTGGCTAGAAAAAAGTTTTTTTCTTTTCTAGATGGGTTTAGTGGGTATAACCAGATCCAGATAGCTCCTGAAGATCAGGATAAAACCACTTTCACATGCCCCTGGGGAACATTTGCATACCGGGTCCTTCCTTTTGGCCTGTGTAATGCTCCTGCAATGTTCCAGAGGGCAATTTTGGGAATATTCTCTGATTTGATAGTTGACAGTGTTGAAATCTACATGGATGACTTTACGCCATATGGGGATTCATTTCTTGAAGAGCTAAAAAATTTAGAAAAAGTTCTTGAAAGGTGTATACAAGCGCGTGTCTCTCTGAGTACAACAAAATGCCATATGATGATGGAAGAAGGAATTGTTTTGGGACATTTGCTCTCAGCTGAAGGAATCTGGATGGATACAGCAAAGACAAAGGTAATTCAGTATTTCCCAACACCCAAAACGCACACACAGGTATGCATCTTTATTGGTTGTGCTGGTTATTATAGACATTTTATAGAAAATTTTGCTAAATTAGCACACCCACTTTTTCAATTGCTAACAAAAGATTCAGATTTTGTGTGGACAGAGGACTGTGATGTAGCCTTTATGAGAATTAAGGAATTGGTCTATAGTGCTCTGATCCTTAGAGGGTCAGACTGGGCATTACCTTTCCATATTCATACGGATGCTTCCCAAACAACGGTTGGTGCAGTATTAGGACAACAAGAGGACAAAATACCATACGCAATTTACTATGTTAGTAAGAATTTGGCTCCTACTGAATTAAACTACATAGTGACTGAGAAAGAGTTCCTTGCTATCATTTACGCCATCAATAAATTCTGGCACTACATTCCTGGGTATCCTACCTTTGTGCATATTGATCATGCAACTATCAGGTATTTAATGAATAAACCCGCTACCCCTAGTCATATCAAAAGATGGTTCTTGCTACTACAGGAATTTGATATTACTATAGTAGATAAACCAAGGAAGGAAAATGTGGTTGCAGATTTCTTATCTAGGATAGAACATGAGGGTAAGAATACACCAATTAAAGATAATTTTCCAGATGAACATCTTTTTGCAGTATCTGCTAACACTCTGTGGTATGCAGATATTGCTAATTATCTTGCTTCAGGGAAGGTACCTCGTCATCTGTCATATAAGGAGAAAAGGAAGATTATTCACCAGAGTACCCGATATTCATGGATGGCAGGATATCTCTTTCATATATGGGTTGACCAATAGTTTCGACGTTGTGTGGTAGAAGATAATATCTATGAGATACTAAAGGCTACACATGATGGACCCTCTGGAGGACATTTTGCAGATAAAAGAACAGGTCACAAAGTGCTACAAATGGGACATTATTGGCCCTCCATCTTTCATGATGCCCGGGATTATTTCCGAAGGTGTGATAGATGCCAACAGATGGGATAACCTGGAAAAGCAGATGAAATGCCTCTACATCCCCATATAGTCCTTGAACCATTTGAGAAATGGGCCATTGATTTTGTTGGACCCTTCAACCCACCTTCTCATCAGAAAGCTTACATCCTGGTCTGCACTGATTATGTAACTAAATGGGTGGAAGCCAGAGCGGTCACAAGAGAAACAGAACAAGTAGTGGCAGACTTTCTTTTCGAAGAAATTTGTTCCCGATACGGTACTCCAAGGGAAATTGTGTCGGATGGAGGATCACAATTCACATCTCACATGATAGGAAAGATGATGTAGAAATATGGATCCAAACATAGAGTGACAACCCCCTATCACCCCCAGGCGAACGGGAAAGTAGAAAGCACAAACAAGGTATTGGAAAATATCTTGACAAAGACAATAGCAAGTCATCTCTGGGACTGGGCACAAAAACTTCTAGAAGCTTTATGGGCATACATAACAACATGGCGAAACACAACTGGGTTTTCACCATTTGAATTAGTCTATGGGAAAGTCCCCTTGTTTCTAGTGGAATTTGAGATCAGTACACTCAGAATAGCTCTAGAAGTAGGCCTAGACCCATCAGAAGCACAAAAACACCGACTGGAATAGTTGAATGAGTTGGAAGAGATTCGGTTAGTAGCTATCCAGAAGACCATTGTTGTTCAACAACAGAGAATGAAATGGCATGATAAATTTATCAAAATTAAGGTGTTTCATGTGGGAGATTGGGCATTACTTTACGATTCTCGATTTAAGGATTTCAAAGGCAAGCTTTGCACTCACTGGATGGGGCCATATCAAGTGGATGCAGTGTTCAACAATGGAACTACTAGATTAATTACAATAGATGAGAATCATACCTTGTTCTTAGTAAACGGACACCGTATAAAACTATACCATCGTCTAGCCTCTAGAAATGTCTTTGTCAAACACCTTTCTGACTCATATGATTTAATGGTTGTTGGAATGAAGGACACTCTCACTCTACCTTAAAAAAGAAAAAAATTAAATTAAATTAAATAAATATTGTTATTTCTTATTTGTTTGTATTTTGCAGGAATAACAAAGGAATATGGCCAGGAGAAATGTAACACTCAGTGTTGTTACTCCATTGGTGTGTACTGTTAATCCACTAAGTGTTGTTACTCCACTGGTGTGCACTGTTACTCCACTAAGTGTTTTTACTCCACTGGTGTGCGTTGTTACTCCACTAAGTGTTGTTACTCCTCAACTGTCGTTACTTCGCCGATGTTGTTACTCTTCAAATCTCATTACTTCGCCGATGTTGTTACTCCGCAACTGTTGTTACTCCGCCGGTGCTGTTACTCTGCAACTGTCGTTACTCCACCGGTGTCGTTACTCCGTAACTGTTGCTACTTCATCGTCATCGTTACTCCGTCGTTGTTGATTATTCACTGTTGTTGTTACTCCTTGCTACTGTTACACCCTGTTACCGATTACTCTGTCAAACATTTTGTTGTTACTCCACTAAAAGGTAGGTTCCTAGGTACGTCTCCGCCGACTTTTATGGATTTAATTAAAATATTCCAAAAAGACATCAAAACGTGTCGTGGACGGCCGTAATTAAGTTGGGGGGGGGAACCATCATAATAAATGACATCATACCATGAAAAAGAATTTATGACACATGATCCTGACCAAACAGAATCCAATGATTTTGGTACTCCATAATCATAACTTGATATGTTGAAATGCGTACTCATATGTGCAGAGTCATATTTAGTCACCTCTCCAACACACTGCATTAAATTTCTGATAATACCACCACAATTTGTCATCATTTTCAAACATACCAACATTGTTTCATCTGTCGTTCCCAAAAGATATATGACATTATTTCAGTTTGCAACAGTTTGGAGCCCTGTCATTTTCCCCTACCAGCTAACTGCATTCATCGTGCTGACTCCGCCTCTGCAGCAATGGGTGGACGATCTGTGTGGCATGAGCCTGAAGACACAACGAGAGTTTGGAACAATTAGGAGGTATGGCAGGTCTTTGAGAACGTGGGCTGGAATGTTTACTTTGATAGGTTAAAAGGGTTGAATGAAGAAATTGCAGTAGAGTTTGCACTCAACCTGAGAGAAAAAAGCTCTCAGGTCTGCGTAATTGAAATTCCTGTGACAGAGGAAGCCATCACAGAAGTCAGTGGATTCCCTTAAAATGAACAACGATGGTTTCAAGAAGTTTTTTCCTTTCGAATTTTCCCGAAGCCTTTTTATAGGCAGGAGAAATCATCGTGCAGAAGGGTCGAGGATACGACTGAAATTCGTTGTCGCATCCATGGAAAGAAGTAGCAGAGTTCGTCATGAGATATATGAATTGTGAGGGGAGATACTCCACCATATTCAAATACCATCTCTGAATACTAACTCACCTGTGATTTTCCCAAGTAAAGGCTTTCTCATTGAATGTGCCTTATTTCTTATTGATAAGCCTTCACCTAATGGCACATTCGACTCAGGAGTCGCGACAAGTATTGGCAGTCATCACCCACCATGGGCTAGTTCAGCTATTAGTAATGAATTCCATCAAATGAATCCTAATCCAGTGGGAACTGTTTTGGGATTCCACAGAGGAAGAAGTAGCAGCCGTTGTGACTGCTAGGGAAGATGAACCAGAAGCCACGGAGGAGGAAAATGCAGGGGAAGATGACTATGTTGACCAGGAGGAACTGGAAGAGATGGAGATGGAAGTTGAAGCATTTGAATAAGAGGCTTCTCCCCAAGAGCAGGCTGAAACCATGGAACCAATGGAAGTTACGGAAGTTGACACAGAATGGCCCACTAGTACCACAACCAAGGTTGTCCCACAAGAACCAACCTCGCCTGTGGAACTAGCAAAGAAATTTGATAGCATGATAACCACAGAAGTGGTGTCACAATAGATAGGAGTGGGTGAATTGGTCGATATTGCGACCAAGGGTACTCTACAAGGACCTCCTGTCACAATGGAGTCGATGGAGGAGGATAACCAGAATGAAGAAGAGGTCGTGACCACCCCGATCATAGAGCTCATGGAAGAAGTGTTGGGAGAACTAGGCCATGAGGTTGGTGTTGAACCACAAGAACTAGCGTCGACCTCAGGATCGGATATTGAAGATCCCCACCAGTTCTCCTTTTTCTCCTTTATTCCAAGAGGAGAAAGGTGAACTCGTTCCCTTCAACGCATAGAAGAAGATCTCGCCATTCCTCCAATTCTATCACAAAAGCCACAATCGTGTGGGGTGGATGATACTCAAACAGACACATTAGCAAGAGAGCATCTCGCAAGGGCACCACCGGTTGTGGTGAGCATGCAACAAGAGGAAATAGTTGTAGGCGAAGAGGAGGGACCAAGCGAAGAGGTCCTGACAAATGAGCCAATGGGAGAGCCAGGCGAGAAGGTCGTAAGACTCCCAGTCAAACAAAAACATCAACTATATTTTAAAGAGATAATACAGCTTAAGATGGAGGTTAGGAAACTAAGGAAACGGGTACACAAAATGCAGGAGTGAATGAATAAATACAAGCAGCAATCTAGAAAGTCCAAGGCCATAGGAGTAGAAATAGAGACTCAAACGGACCAAGTAGCCATAACCTCTGCTGCTACTCAAACAGACCTGGTCGAGCGATTATTTGAAGACCATGAGCATGCCTTAACGGTCAAAGTGCAGACTTGGAAACTTACTGTGGCTCAGTATCAAAATGAGGTCATAAGAACTCAGGAACGAGCCTCCACAACTATTTTTGAATATGTGGAATGTATAGACATCATGAGATTAAGGCATGCGAAGCAGCAACTCAAGATGGAGCAGCTGGAAAAGCAAGGGGCAGAGCTGAAAACTGATAAGGAGCAGGTGTTTAATTTGGCGCAAGAGGTGATGGCATGTCACCCCCCTACTTCTTGTTATTCTTTATTCTTACATGAACGTTTTCTTTTATTCTGCATGGAGATCATAAAAAACGAGATTAGTTATAAAATAGAAAATGGTGTACAATTCCTCCAAATAATGAGGCACCACGACGTGCCAACTCAACATTTGATGTGTGAATTTTACCAACATGGATATCTGCTACGCCTGGACAGAGAATTCAATCTGGTCCCATATGTAAGAGACATTCATTTAAGGGCCCTCACCTCTTACACTTTCAACTAGATCAACTGGCAGAAGGCTTTTAACACATTTGAATCTAATCAGGTTACAAATCCATTTATAGTAAGAGGAGAACCTGAGAGGTCAGTCACCATGTTCACTAAACACAACATCTTTTTGGGAGTTGAGGCGAATAGAGACAGAATGTTGAGGAAAAAAAATTGGTGCCTTGATCTTTGTGTTAAGCAAATAGTCACATTTCATGAAGAAGCCCTTGATTGCTGTCAGAAAAGGTGGATGATGGCACCTACAACTGTCCGGAACAGGGAACCTTTTGGGGCACCAAATTTTTCACGAGTACTCCCCAAAGTGCCCAAATATGTGGCATGTGTCCGAACAAGTAGGGTCTGATGGATGGGACTCTGGTTTCAGTTTCCCATTATTTGGTTGCCAGTAGAAGATTACACTCCAGCGTATATCGTCCCAGAAGATTGGTGGGGATAAGTCCACCTTTCATATGGTTTTAAAGTTCCAGGGATAGAGATGGCCGAAGAATGTGATCTCGCCCATTTTTAGGAAGCCAACAGTCAGCGAAATCCAAACCTGCGGAGGCGGCGAACTGCATGAGGGCATGCAGAAGGCTAGTTGGGGGGAGATGTTGGGCACCAAATCGGGCTATCTTTCTATTGCATTTCCATTACCCTTTTTGACCTTTTTGCACTTATTTACCTATGTTTACTATGCTAAACCTATAAGGTAAATACCCCTGCCTTGTCTATTGGAATATTTTATTAATGAAATAAATTCGCAGAGTTTTTCCTATTCGCAACACTAAAATGAATGTTTGACCACATCTTCTGGAGAACAGAAACCAAGGCTTCATCTCACAACAGATCCTCTATTCACATCAACAACCAAGCCATAAGGAGGCCATGCAACTGGATTCGCATATCCCTGAACCATCTTGGGCATCTTGTTGATTTTGTTTATCTGGTACTGGTGTCATTCCAACTAATGTATATCTTTGGGGATACGGTTACCATGTTTTGGGGAAAGAGGTTGTTATCCCTCTCGATATATAAAAGACAATTTATTCTTGTAATTGGGGATGCCCCCATTGAGATTGTAATAACCCTTTTCATATTTATAAAACATTATTTATTTTGTTGTCTTCATCTTCGCCGTGACTAACGCAGCCCTGATCAGAGAGTTGGGTCGGCTCTTCTAATCAGGTGTTGTGTCTTTTTGTGTGTGTTATTTATCAGTTTATGCTTGCTATTACAATGTTTTGATTCTTATGATTTCTTTTCAGAAGTTGTGATTAATCCAGTTTTACAACAATGTTTTGAATCTTAATCATGAACCCTTGGCCATAACTGATTGTGCTCTTGCCCCTGCATATACCTTGTGCATTGTCTTGAAAGGATACACACTTGGATTGATAAATTAATGTAGGAAAAAGGGTGAATAAATCGTTCATACCTAGACACCAACACTGATCAAAATCCTTGGGCATCCAAATCTAGTGATCACTTGCTCAAACAGAACGTGTGTTTCTCTCTCTGTGCTACAATATTTTATTGGTCTTGCTTCTTCCCATCTCCTTAAGTAATTTTTCATAGTAATGATATGCCTTGCTCCTGACCTCTTTGTTGGTGGGTTAATTGGTCCCACAAAGTCTATTTCCCATTTTTACAAGGTTACTTGTGGTCTTAGGGGCATATCATCATGTCTATTAGGTTTTCCAACCCTCTGACATACATCACATCTCTGGCAATAGTCCTTTACATCTCTATGAATTGTCGACCACCATAGTCCTATGCACAATACCTTCTGCGCAGTATATTTTCCTGCATAATGTCCTCCAGTTATTCCCTCATGAGCCTTTGCTAAAATCCTATGCCTTTCATGTTATAGTACACATGTTTTCAATATCTTGTCTGCACCCATCTTGTATAAGTGTCCTGCAATCAATTGATAGTCTGCAACTTTGACTACCAGATTTTTCTTCTACGCAGTGTTGAATTCTTGCGGTGTAGTCCCTATACTCAAGTATTCAATGATGTCAGCAAAATATTCATCAGCTACTTGGACCAAAAATAATTATGCATCAGGGAATTTGTCCTCTAAATTTATGGGTTCCTCTCCATTGGTGATCATCGATAGGTGATGGGGTCTTGCATTCAACTTTCTTGGTTTGACTATCATTTCAAAGTCAAATTCCTGAAACAAAAGTAACCATCTACAAATTCTCCCCCCCCCAACACTGGCTTATTTACTAGGTACTGAGCGAAGAATGATCTGTGAACATTTTAAAGTGTTTCCCCAGTAGATAGTGTCTTTATTTTTGCAGTGCATATACCATTGCTAGGCCTTCTCTCTCTGTAGTATTGTAGTTATGCTCTGAATCTGATAGTTTTATGCTTGCAAATGTTATAGGATGGTCTAACTCTCTTTCTCATGGCTGCACCATAATAGATCCAAGTTTTATGGCTGATGCATCTACATGCACTTGAAATGTCTTTTCCCAGTCTAGGAATACTAGTATAGGTGTTGTGACCATTTTTTCTTTTAGAGTGTCCAAACCTCGTTGATAGTCCTCATTGCACTGGAATTTACTATCCTTCTTCAACATTTTCTCCATCGACGCAGTGATCTGCGTATACCCTTTTATGAATTTCATGTAGTAGCTTATGTGTCCCAGTGTTTCTCTCAAATGGTGTACTAATTTGGGTGGTGGTAAGTTAATAATGAATGAAACCTTTGCAAGATCCACCAATAGCCCTTGTTTACAGACTAGATGTCCCAATAATATTCCAAAAGGTGTCCCAAAGATGCACTTCTTGATAATTAATGATATATGACACTTCCTACATCTTTCCAACATCACCCTTAGCACCTCTACATGATCTTTCAATCCACTGTAGACTATCCAATCATCCAAATATACTTCTAAAAATTGATGGATGAATTGTTTGAAGGCAACTATGACTAGCCTTGAGAATATAGTTGTTGCATTCTTCAGCCCAAAAGCATGACTGTGTACTGGTAGGATCCCCATTCTGTGGAAAAAGTGGTCTTGTACCTGTCTTCTAGAGCTATCTTGATCTGATGGTAGCATGAGAATCCATTTGTGAATGAGTATGTTTCCTAGCCTCCCACATTCTCTAATACATCATATGTGAAAGGGGTGGGAAAAGGGTCATGTAGACAAGCATCATTCAACTTTCTCAGATCAACACATATCCTTATGCCTCCTTTCCTATTCTCTTAGACTATCATAGGGCTTATCCATTCTGATTCTTCTATTGGTTCTATGATTCTAGCTTCCAACATTCTGTCAATTTCTACTTTTAGTTTATGCTTGTATATTGGGTTCAGTCTATACGGTCATTTTTTGAAAGATCTGGCCTCATGTTTGAGAGGTATTTTCATCTCTCCTAGATCTCCTGCTATGCCTTTCATCTCTGAAAAGATTGTTGGGAATAGGTCACTGTACTCGTGCAACAACTCTATTATTCTTTCTACTATTTGTTCATCCCAGTAATCTCTAATACTGGCCATTTTGGGGAATATTGTTTGTCCCAATATTCACTTTCTTCACCTTGATTGGAAAAACAAATACTTCTAATGCCAAATATGGACCTTCCATCTCTCTTTATCCTTCAATTTCTATAATTTGAATGTTGTGTGGTTCATCTTCATTTGGTTCTTCTTCCTTCACATGATAGCATGACAGTAGTTATTTCATTGTTTGTCTATTATGTCGTTGATACTCTGTTATAAGTTCAACCTCTAGTTCCTTAATAAATATCACCCCTCTGATTTGTTTGAGTGTTGAATCAATGTTGGGGTTCTCATTTTCAAATGCGAAAGTGACTATAAAATTTTGATGTAATGATGTCCATTCTGCAGTGCCTCTATGCAGTTCTTGGTCTACATACCATTTTGTTGGAATTCCTTCCAATGTGTGAATGAAGTGATGAGGCCATTCTTCTAGTGGTGTCATTTTCCATAGTGTTCTTCACTTCTCCAAGTGTTCTATTGGTGTCCCTTTTCCATCATATCTCTGCAGTTCATTGCTTCCATGTTCTGCGCCGAATCTAATGCGTAGTAATCGCTTACATTGGTACCAGCCCTTGATTGTCTCTTTGTGTGCACCCCACCATATTGCAGGTGTTTCCTTCAGTGCTATGTCTAGATCTAAGAGCCTCTGATTTTCTAACACTTCATCTTCGTATCTTGTTAGGAATTCTTCTAAGTCATTCACCCCATGAAAACTAGGAGGTTCTCTTATATTTGTACCTACCCATATTACTACGCAGTCTATTCTTGGGCACCTTATTGTGGATACTTCATGTAATCTATGCTGCCAATTCTCCAACCCTGTATCTGAGTTTGAAGTGCATGATGTGATGCTTCTCCAGCTGAGTACTCCATCTGTAGTTGGATTTACATAATCTTCTTCTCATGCAATGGTTCTCTATAACTGGTTGATTCCTCCAGGTCTAAGAAAGTGGGTTCTACAAACCTTTCTCCTTTTGATGGGTCTAGTGGAGCAATGACTCTATACTCTCCTGACTTGAATGTCATCTTCCTTGTCTTCAAATTGATTATGTCCTGGTTGTCAAATTCCCAATCCAAGTCAAGCAATGTTGGATAAGGTGTTGTGCCATCCACTATTTCTATCACTTCAAAATCGTCTTTAGTGCACACTCCATCTAGATCTACTATCACATCCTTTAGCCTTCCAATTGGCAAAACCCTGTGTTGATTTGTGAGTTTCAGCTGAACAGGTGAATGTCCTAATGTGGGCTCTCCCATACATTGCCATGTCTTCTTTGGTAACACATTTACTTCGGAGCCTAAATCCAGTATGATATCCCCCATATTGAAATCTCCAATGCTGGCATTTAGTCTGAACTCTCTACTTGTCCTCCTCCTTGTATGCAAGTGATTAATAGTTTTATGCTCTATCTTTCCCTCTATGTCTGTGTTACATATTTCTAACATATTTTGTAATACTTTAACAGATGATGGATCATTTAGTAGTTTAACATAGGATTGCAGAAAATCCTTTATGATAATTACTTGTCCTAGGGGTTTTGCTTCATTAGTGTGATCCAACGATGAAGGAATCTTGTACGTTGGTATGTCCTGAGTATGATGTGTAGTTTATTTAGATGCAATGTATTGCTTCAAGAATTTTTGACTAGCTTTCTTGAATAGCTTCTTTTCGTTTTGTGCATCAAACTAATTCTATGGTTCGACATTCTTCTTCACCCATTGGTGTTGTGCTGGATCTTGTCTTACTGCGTCATCTCCTATTTTAGCTCCTCCACACATAACTATGTTGATATTTCTTCCATCATCCATTTCTTCAGCAGAAATCCATTGAACATTTTGATTGTTTTGATTCCTCTTTTTCTGGATCTTCCCCAAAAGTGTCGGATAGTCTTTTGTGTCATGATATGATGTGTGATAATACATACATGTTGTAGGTGGAAGTGGACATTCTCTTGCATAGTGTCCTAGTTGTTGATAGTTATGGCATATCACCAGCCCTCTACCTCTTTGTCCACTTCTGTAGCCAGCTCGATATCCTTGCGGTGTATTTTACTAAGGCACCTAATTATATTGCACGGGATTATACTATGGTTTTGCGGTATTGTATTGTGGTTGCGCAGTGTTATATTATTGTGGCACAGTGTTATATGGGGACGATACTTGGTTAAACTGTGGTGCATATTTACCTGTCATCATTTATACCTGCACCCTATAGGTGTCTAATTTTCTTTTCCTCATCAAATCCATTGTCCTGCAATCTTTGTCATGATGGCCCACTAACTTGCAAACATTGCAATCTGAACTCTTAGGCACTGTCTTATATTTCTGCATCATTGGAAAATGATATGGATCATGCCCCTATGTCTTACATATATCACACCATAGTCCTCCTATCGGCAAAGGGTTTGGAAGTCACGTTTCCATGTATTGCGCAAATGTTGGGCACTCATTCTTGTGATGTCCTTCTTTCCTACATGTGGTACACCAAACAACTTCTCTTTTGTACTTACTCTTGTTCTAGTTCAGTTGAAATGTTAAATTCTTCAGATCCTCCTTCAACTCCTCTATTGTTGGATCTGTCTTCTGGTATTGGTTCTCTTCTAGTTGTATGGATTCCTATAGAGCCTTTGCCTGAGTTTGAAATGGTATTTCAAGTGTGGTAGCAAGGAATTCACGAATAGATGTCTATGTTGCATATCTGTCATGACATACTTCATCTTTCCCTTCAATCATTTGAATATCTGGTCAATCTCCCAAACATATTCCCCTAGTTTATGTATGATCTCTATCATATCATCCATGTATTGATCCTCTGAGCTAGGCTTATGGAATTCATTTATCAACAACTTCTTGATATCCACAATCATTCTGATTGTTCCTGGTGGACTGTTTGCAGCTAATCTCATGTACCAATCCAGTTCGTGATCTCTTAGTGTCATAGATAACTGTGCAAGTTTTGTATCCTCATCTATGATGTGATTTGTTTCCCAAATCTTTTCACAGATGAAAAAGTGCTTCTCAGGGTCCTTCGATGCCTCTCCCTTGAATTCTGGTAACCTAATGGTGGGATCATGTCATGCCATTGCAAACTGTCTTGTAATACTACCTCTTCGCAGTGTAGATCCTTGATGAATGCTTCCTGAACTAGCTCCCCTAGTTGTTTCTCCCTACGTATATGTACTTCATGCTATGTTTCTTCCATTGAAATTTGTTTTTCTAAATGGTGGTGTTCTCTCTGGTGTATTGGTTGCACATGGGTCTATGGGTTCCACACTCACACTGATATGGATAATATGTATGCCTTTGGTTCCTGCCATTGGACCTCTTGTCTTCCTTTCATATGTCGTGCATAGGATTTCCTCAATTTTCTCCACAACCCAGAGATCCTCTACCTCTTCTTCATCACTTTCCAATCCTTCCCTCGTGGCTATGGCTCTCTTCTTATTGTTCATCTTATATTGGTAGGGTTCTCCAGTGCACGTTCTTCCACATGTTTCCACAATCTTCTTGATATGGTATTCCTCCATAATGATTGGATCCAAGGCCTCCTCCTTCTTTCCTTTATCCATCTCTTCCTCCATTTCTTCATCTCTTGTCAGTGCTTCCCCCCTTCCCCCATGCACGCAGGGAATTTTATCAATCTGATGCCATTGTCATTACACCTTTGTTATACAGTAAAATCTTGATGAAATTATACAACGATCTGATATACCTAACTCTAGGCCCCTTTAGGAACTCTTTCTCTACTATGCTATAAGACTTCGCAGTAGCTACTACAAATTCTATGATAAATTCTGCAACAATGTTGTCTAACCAGAAATCTATTGCGCGTGTAAATTTATTGTCGACTTGTTGTGACTACGCGATATCCACAAAATTACACTCTAGTTGTCTGATCTGACTTGTAGGGTGGTTTTATTTCACACTCAATATCCACTCCTGCAAAACATGTGGGAAATCACAGAAAAATACTTCATGCAACTCGCTAAATATGTACTTGTCCAAATATTTGCACATTGTTAACTTTGGGTTTTTGTTATCTTTCTGTGCAAATTCCATCTCCTTTGCTTTCAACTAGATTTCAATCTATGCCTTCATTGGGTTCCATGGTCTAAACATCCCCTTTTATGATCTCATTATTTTTAACGTTTCCTCACCAGATCTGACATTCTTGTCACGATTCCTCAGCAGATCTCATTCACTCAATCCCATTATATTCCATCCAGCAACATAACCATTTGTTGGTATTAAAATATTCTTACTACCTTTCTTGGGCTGACCTAGGTTCATATCTACCATGGTTTCCAACAAAAACCATTTAAAACTATCGACCCCTCTGGTAAACCATAAGGCAACGCAATACACAGAGTGCACTGCGCAGTCTCACCCGAGATAGTTTTATTGGTGGTTGCAACGCTCAAGTGGTTGCATCCTAGGAATGAGTGGGGATATGGGATTAAAATATGTGATATTCATTTGTTACTTTAACATTCATCTTATATTGAATACCCTTCCATTATTATTCATGCATGCAAAATATAATAGCTAACTAGTCATTCATGCATTTGTCTAACATCCAATCATTGACAGTAAAGGAAATACACAATATTCAATCACATAACACATGATCTACTGTGTTTCACCCCTCCCTGTCTACGTCCACGAATATTTTTCTGCTCTTCTCTTTTTTTATGGTGTTTCCAAAACTATAGCATCGCGTGCATTACAACTCTCCATCTGTGGGTCGAGATTTACAATGAGGATGACTAGATCACACCAAGATCCTTAGCTTGTGATCTAACCCTCAGTATCTACCCTATTTCCCCTCCTCATCTCAACAACTTACAAAACGAATTGGATTTACAGTCATTTTGGTCCTCTCTCATCAAACTTGAGCATTAAGCAACAACAACTACTGAACCATGTTCGAACCCCGACCTAGACCTCCTAGGTACCTACTTATACATGTTTTTGGCTTACCAACCATTACATATTCTTACCAAAACCCTAACCTTATCATGTCTAGGTCTTCTTTCATGATTTCCTCACATGCTCTCCTCTTCTGCATGCATGTTTTTTCTTTCACGTGTTGTTTTTCCTGCATGCGCGTCTACCTTACACATGTTTCCTTTCCTGCATGCATGTCTCCCTTACACGTGTTTCTTTTACTACATGTGTGTCTTCCTTACATGTGTTTATTTTCCTCAAAACTATTTCTATTCCCAACAATCACCATAACTTCGCCATACATAGTCCATTTTCGAAAAAAAACATACGATCGAAATTGACACGACAAGCCCTGTGCGATGGCACTGGTTTCGTCTGATTCCAAGAACTTTGAAATTTTGGCCTTCCTAAATCCATTTTGGATCATTAGGTCTCCCAAGTCATCATCAAGGTTGTCGAAGTCATTTCTCTCTCATCTGGCATGTGGGCCCCTAGTATCCAACCTGTGGGATTGTAGCCCCATGGAAGCCTAAGCTAGGCTTGTTATCCCAAAAATGTCCACCAACTAGGTCCTGCAAAGACAAATGAACACACCCTCCAAGGATATCAAGTAATAACATCATGATAAGTGGATCCAATCAATAAATAATCCATCTAAGAATGTGCATCAAAGAATTAACAACTCAAAGATACTATGTGACTTGTCAAGCTTAAGTATGGGAGGGTTGACGAGGTATCCTATTGGGTAGATCTTTCCCTAGGTCAAGGAGATCCTCCAAGAGGTCCCTCTCTAAGCCATGTAAGGTGTATGAGGTGGATGGGGTCAATACCCAATGGGCATAGGCATCATGACATACTAGGGGTCGCAATGTCTCATTCATGGGTTCCTTTGTAGAGGGTGTGTGGTACCTTCGTCTGCAATGCACTTTTTCCAAGCCCATCATTTTCCTTTTATCTTTATTTAATATTTTCTTTCATAATAGCATAAGGAGATATTGAAGGTTATTTCCCTGGTGTGGTGACCATTTGGTGGCAAAGTCACCCACAAATACCTAATGGAAATGAGAATGTTGGCTCGTGATGAGACCCCCTTTGTCTCATCCATGCAACTGAGAGTCACTACCTTGGTTTGGTGACTAGATAATGCAAATTTCATACCACTAGATATCCATGGACATGATAGGTCAACTCATGATGAGACCTCCTATCCTTCAGCCTACCTTTCAATCATTTCTTTCTTATATTATGGGTCCCTTTTATTCAAGGATAAGCATTTTACTCCTTTCTTGGGTGATCCCTGGGTGAAGCATATGGAAGGTTTACATAAGTATTTTATCTTTTACGCAACACCAACCCCTCTGGACCTTTATCCCCTTCTTCCCATAGAATGAGGGAAAACCACTTCTTGGGTCAATATACCCTAAAATACCAAGAGAAAAGGAAATGGAGGGGAATAATGATGGAAAATGGTAAGTATGGTCAGGAATGGTACGATGGCTCATTAATGGATTTCTTAGCAGCAAACCCATTCCCAAAGAATACCACTTACTAGGGCACAATGTCAACCACCAAGGTGAAGTAGGGAAAAAGACATAATGTCCAGGCACATATCATGAAATCTACAGAAATCTAAGATACAACATAATCAAATGGATTAGATATTGAAATGATGCTCAAATATTACTGACTTGTACCTCATGGAGTAAGGCCCACTTCCTTCTAGAAGCCAACTGGTGTGGTGGATTCAATTTGTAAACATGTGACCATCTGTCGTTGTGAGCATGTTTTCCATATGTGCAAAGGGTATTGTTGATCGTGTAATCTCTCGACACTCCATATCTGCAAGCTAAGGGCCTCGAGATAATATCTCCTTAGTTATCCAAAAAATGGGGATAACAGAAGGCTTCACCCAGGACACCATCCCAAGAATCGGACAACCAAGAAGAAGTCTTGGATAGTCAAGTTCAAGAGGAAAGAGAAGTTGTTGGAACTTTCACCCCAAGGAGAAATGGTTATCCAACAACCTATTGCAATAGTGAATGTCATCCAAAACCATGAAAAGGATAGCAGGGTTATGCCAAAGGAAACCCCTACTCAGCTCTTATCTTCCATCCTACAACAGAGGAATCCTTTCTTTGAGATTTTTTGGAGTTTTCTTAATCATAGGAGAAGAAGAAGAAGATTGAAGGAGTTGAATATTTTGGGGACCAAAATCCTACAAATGGGAAGGTGCAATCCGAGTTGGATCCTCACCCAAAACATTTTGTAAAATCGTAATAAACATGTAATCATTATTTTTATTCTAGTTTTCTTTCTTGGAAAAATGGAAAGTAGAAATGAACCATGTGACTGTTGGCCTTCGAAATATAGTGCATTAAAATAATGAAGGTTGTATCAAAGAGGGAAATTGGGGGAGATGCAAGGAGAAAGAGGGAAGGAAAATAATAGAAGTTAGAGCTTGAAGAGGGTAGCCTACTTGAGGTTGAGTGGATGAAGGAGTTAATGTGCCTCTTCACACTCTAAGAAAAGGTGTCTCTGAGCCATGGCCTATTGTAATGTTAGTTTTCACAATGAGTAACAATACACATAGTATTTTTATATCTCACTCATTTTTAATTTCTCTTGAGCATAAAAACATTCTCATTTAAACGTTGATATCAATGGGTTAATGCATTTTTTTCTTTGGGTATTTTTTCTATGAGTTACAATGATCTATACATTCTCTGTTGAAGTATGTTTTCATCCTGTAACACCCATTCACATAATTTATTGTTATTTTGGTGTTTTTATTTTTCTCACTGGATGTACAAATTGTTTTTTTCTCACTAGATGTTTTATCCTTATCCTAGAAATGTTGTTTACTGCATGGGAGAATTCACAAATACTGGGGTTAATTTAGAGACCCTAGGTCATGTTATCCTCTACCTCATCACTTTTTGTATTTCCAGGGCCTATTCAGAAACCCCCGAACATTTTTATCTGATGTTGTGCACCTAAAATCACCCTTGGTCATTTTTATCTTATGTTGAATGCCTAAAATTATTAAAATATTGATCCAGGTGGATATCGGGGGCCACCCACCTTTTCCAAATGGCTCAAAATAGTTTTCTGGCCATTTTGGCAATTTACTATTTTTAGCAGGTTTTCACTTCCGGGGCCATTTTGAGGGCCTAAATGAATTTTTTTCGAGATTGAGGTTCTCAATAATAGATAAAGGAATAATTGATCCCCCAAAATTAATCTCCTCGATGATACCTTTCCAACGAGCTATCACACGCCTAAAACGAAGATCGTATGCAAAAGTTACGACCCCGGGAAGTTGATGCACCAACTTACCCAAACGGGGCCCACATGACTTTTGGCGCTTCAT
>ML784228.1:845258-860603 GCA_009831015.1 Picea engelmannii | reverse complement strand
GTTGACCTTAGAAAGAAGGTGGAAAAGTCAAACAAATTCTTGAATAGCTCACGAATCTTGGATGAGATCTTGGAAAGTCAAAAACCATCATGTGATAAATCAGGTCTTGGATACAAAGGAGAAGATACACATGCTGAAGCAAGAACCTCAAAGAAGCATGAGGTAAGTCCATCAAAGAAAGAAGACAATGTTGCAAAGAAACCATCTACAAAAGGCAAAGAAAATTTCAAAAGTACAAAGCAAGGAAGACATCAAGAAACCATTTTTGGGACACCAAAGAAAAGGTATGAAAGTATTTTTCATGGGCATTGTTATTCATGTAATGTATATGGTCACAAATATTTTGAATGTAAATCTTATGAAAGGAAAAATAATGGCAGATTGTATAACACCATGAGGTGTCGGAGATGTGATCAAGTAGGACACATTATTGTTCACTGTAACACTATGAGATGCTACAGCTGTAGTGGATTTGGCCACAAATCCCAGGAGTGTTGGAACACAAGAAGAAAGTCCATGATGAGGACTTCACATAGCATGGCTAGAAGAAGGAATGAAGTAAGAAAGGGAGATATCTTTGAAAATATGGATGCCCAGAGCTCAAGTTCTGAGGAGAAGAGTCATCTACAGAAGTGGGTGAAGAAGACAGAGCAGCCAGATCAGAATGAAAGACTGAAGGGAAGTACAAAAGTGTCATCTATTGAGGCACACACGGGTTACAATGGTGACATTCACATGGATACACATGCTGACCTTGAATAGGTCGCGCACACATGTGCTCTGTTGTGCAACAGGTCGTGTATATGTTGTAAAGCCTTGGGAAAAAGGCAATGCACATGGCTTGGAGTTTGATGTGATGGTATAACTCTGTATTGCAGGGTCTGACATTGTTTATTGTAGGTTTTGACACTGTTTTCTACAGGTTTTCATGGTGAGATCACACAATGGTATAATAAAAATAAATATTGGGTGCATGGCACTAACCCAAGAGTATGGATAGATGTTGATCTGCTGAGATTAATCATTTTTTGATGATGGTGGTGTACATGGTTGGTATATCTTATGATGTATTATTAGAAGCATATGTTGATATCATGGTGCATGCATTTTGCATATGGATCGAGCTACATGTTGAGACATATGGTTGGTGATTTGATGAGGTGATCATGTTGTACATCATGGTTTGATCTATGTGTGATGCATGATTGGTACATTTCTAGTACATCAATAGAGGCTCTTACTGACAGGATGATTGGCACATATTTTATGGAGGACTTGGCATACATGTATGGGACTCATCATTTTGTGGTATTGGTGCATAGTAGTACACTCATATATGGTATTACTTGATTTTCACAACATTAGTATTTTGTTGATACATGATTGTGGCACTTGGTTCATGATGGAGATATATCATGAGTGATATGATACATTGTTTTTCATATTGGTGGATGCACATGATTGGCATAATTGGTAGATGCACATGTTGGCATATGGGGGATATATTGTTCATGATTCTCTATTTCATTGATTACATATCTTTTGTTTCATGATGTATGGTATGGAACAAGTTCGATGCATGAACAGGTCCAAGGATCGTCATATGGTAGCATATTGTTCATCTTACAAAGAAGATAGGGGGAGACATACCCTTAGGGGGAGTCATTCTTCTTCCCATGATTCTAGGAGGAGATATTTATTAGATGCCTACCTAGAAAAGAGCCCTATATTTGAAGAAAGAGCACAGAGGAATAATTCCAGGTGGAGCAATGGTCATAGAGGGAGCATGAGAAATGTATTTTCATCATTACATCAGATTGATATCCCTTCTTCAAAAGGGGAGATATTATTCAGTGGCAACAAGACAGGGGGAGAAGTCCCAAGAGGACAATGACCCTTTTCCATTGATGTCAAAGGGGAAGAGATAATCACATTGATGTGATTGATGTCTATTGAGATTGATGTGGAGAGACAGTCACATTGACTATTGATGAAGAGCATGCCTTGTCTACATGTTGACATCAATAATTGGTAATTGGAGTTGACATCAATGTTGGTATTGTCATCAATACCAAAGGGGGAGATTGTTGGATCATGTTGTCATTGATGCCAATAGTTTGATTATTTGGGAGATTGTTGGATCATATGTCATTGATGTAAATGGTTTGATTGATTGATGGCATTGATTGATGTCAAGTAATTGATTGATTGATGATTGATGAACAATGTATATGCATTGTCCTTGATGAGAATGATAGATTTCAAAGTGGAAACCAATTGATAAAGATGGATCATTGATATGATGCATTGATGAAGATGGATCAATGAGTTGTCATTGATACATGATGCATAGTTGATATATATGATGCAGTGGTGAATTGATGAAAAGATAAATCATTATTGTCTTATCATGGTTGATAAGGTACACAAATGGATGAACTCCAAAGTGGTCCCCTTATGGTGAAATCCCTCACGGGAAGGCGCTTTATGAATTGAGTTATCCTAGAAGAATGGTTGGAGGAACCATGTTTGCATGTGGATTAATGAGATGAAGATCAATGAATCTATTGGTGAAACTATTTTATATTGATAGTGCTTGACATGCCATTTCCGGTGGTATGTGGAATGTCACATAACTCCTCACGGTTTGAGAGTTATGGTTCTACGAAGTTGAAGGACCCCCATATGATGGTTTGAAGCCCCAAAAGATCAAAGAAGTCAAAGTGATTGAAAAGAAGAATTCATTGTTTAAATGATAAAGTAAAGTGACAAAATCAAGAAAGATTATTTAAATGATTAAATTAAGTGACAAAATCAAGAAGGAATATTTAAATGATAAAGTATTGGAGAACTTTCTATTCATAGAAAATGGTTAACCCTAAAATAAGGAAAATAGGTTAAGTGACCTAGAAATGGGTTAAGTAACCTAAAAATGGGTTAAGTGACCTAGAATATGAAAGTATAAATAAGAAGCTAGGATCTCTTGTAAAATGGACATTTGGTGAGAATTATTTTTGTGGGTCAATGGAGAGCTTCTTGTGAATATCTTTTGGAGTATTGATGGAGAGCTTCCTGTGAGAACATCTTATTGGTGTGGATCTCTTGAGCATGATTGAAGATCTATTCTAAGGAAGAGAGCAAGAGGAGGATCTCATGGACGCATCAAAGTTTCGACATTGTCGGAGATCTTGACGGAAAAATTCTCGGATTCACAAAAAACCCTATTTTTTATGCCCACATGGGTTGTCTGTGTATAGGGTGCATGTACACGTGGGCTGGTTGTGTATAGGGTGAGTGTACACATGGGATGACTGTGTACAGGGAGCGTGGAGTGGATAAAATCATGGAGATTTGTGTTTGAGCTGGTGCCAAGCTCTTGGATGATGAGGCAGGTTCCAGATTTGGATTCTATGGCCTCAGATCTATCACTGAGACACTGGTATGGTTACATTATTGTCTTGATGGATATTATTGTTTGATTTGTTATGAATTCTTAGGGAATTCTTGGTATGGCTTCTATGATGTGGTTCATTTTGGTTGATTTGGTTGATGGAGTGAGCAGCACTCTTGTGATTCAGTAGTGACATGATTTCTATGGTATACTAGTTGTTTATACATGATTGAGATAGCATTCATATTGATTTGTTGTGGAGCATGAGAAAGTTATTGGTGATCTTGGATGTGTTGTGATTGGCTATGGGTCAGTTTGGACAGTGGAAGACATAAGAGAAAGTGATTGCAGGTTGCATAGGATCTAAGCATGTGAAGAAAATAAAAACCCTAGTTGCTCAGAATCATACGCTTGTTGCATTATACATTGGTCGTGTGAACACGTGGGTTGTAGTGAGCCAGGGTGCATGCACACATGGGTTGCACTACTAACAGGTTGCGTACCTATTGACAAATTGACATCTGTTGAGGATTGTTGCCTCATCTCAGTTGATGTTGAGGGTGTAAGCTGAGTCTTGCATTATAAATCAAGTGATCTTATAGAGTTGTACTCTATTCAATTGTTGTTGATAAACCCCAAGGATTGTAGTATGTGATAAAAATAAAATTTTGCATACATCTTGTGTTCTTTGTGTTCATTGTGGTGATGACTTGTTGATGATATATTGTTGATATATGTTGTTGATATGTGCTCACATCTAACTGGTTATAAATGACAGAAATGGGTAATAAATAAATGTTGAATGTTAATTGATGAGTTTTTGTGCAAGAGGGAAGTTTTGGGAAAAAGAGCCCCACACTCATTCACGCCCCCTCTAAGTGTGGTATGTGTGTCCAACACAAGTGTGACTATGTCCACTAGATTTTCCCAACTAACTATATATCTACATTTTCTTCCATACAAAACATCGAATGGGCTCATATTTGATGATTCTTGGTCATCATTGTTGTATGCAAACTATATCAGGGGTAACTATTCCTCCCACTATTTAATAGCAATTTCTCCTTTGTGGTACTGCAACCCTAGCTTGTCGCCTTCTCGCTTCGAACCCCTCTCTCGACCTTTACATGGATTCGTTGGTCCCAGACCCATATCCACCCCTATACTTCCTCGACGAAGTCATAGGTTTCAAGGCGCTTGTGGGTTCACTGGGAAACCATCCCACGTGCCCCATCACCTCCCAATTCATGAAAAAATTGGAGTAGATCCCTGAAGTGATGATCCCATGTATCGCAATGAAAAGAAAGGCTCTTTCCTTTTCCTCTAGAGAACTTGTAGGTGAGTTCATGGGGTTATGCCCTTCACCTCGTCATATTGATCTTTGGATTGAGTGGAACTGGCATCCATTGGTACAAAGACGCATGAATCACTTCTTATGTGGTAAGGGCTTATGTATTTTTTATTTTGAGCAAAAAGAAGATATAGATCTCATTTTCAGAAATGGTCCTTAATTCTTTGGCCCAAGAGGTTTATACCTAAATAAATGGACTCCATTTTTGACCCAGAAAATGGCATTCCCTCAGTTGTCCCAGTTTGGGTGAGACTTCCCCACTTGCCTTTCCATTTCGAGGGTGACAAAGTTCTAAAAAGTATAGGTGACACTTTGAGGAAATTCATTGACAGGGATGAACCTTCATTGATAGGGATGAACCTAAAACTATTTGGTACTCTTGTGCTAGGATTTGTGTTGAAGTAGATCTAGAAAAAGGGCTCTCGGAGGCAACCAAGTTAAATTTAGATGACTGGACCTACATTCAAAAGATAGATTATAAAAAGATCCCTTTCAAATGTATGTCTTGTCACGAATATGGTCATTTTTCTAAAAACTGTCCCAGTAACAAACAAAATCAAGAAGTTGATGCAACACAACAAGAGGAAGATTGGAAACAGGTTAGTGGTAGTGGGAAAAACCCCCCTATGACTACACCAGGGTTCAGAATGTAGGCAGATAGATTAACTGTCTAAAAGTCAACTACTTCTATAAACTACCCCAAACATACCAAAACTCACATGAAGAAAGAAAGGAAAAGGAGATCATGTAACTATACCTCGAATCCCACGCTTGGAAGTTTCGTTGACTGAACGCCTCCTCCTAGGACTGATCTACATCCAAAGATTGACAAACAGAAAACTACAAGAATTTTATTCCATATACAAGTTAGGGTTATATGTTAGAATGTCAAAACATAAACCAATAAAATCATTCAGTACACCATGATTTGGGATAGGAAAAGTAATTCTTTTATTAATAACTCAATGATTATACCTTTACAACCAAAGTCGGCTACCATTCGGCGAACCTGGTGTTTGCACCATTTTCATCACCTTGGTGAGAAAATAAGAGGTGCTTACATGCCCAGTTGGGTCTTGCTGAGCATGACAGCTGTAGAGGAAAGAGTTAGAGAAAGAAAAACAAAATTATAAGAAAGAATTAAACTAATACAAACTAAAATCATAAGAATATGGATAAAGAAATAACAAACACAAAAAGACCAATATCACCAATTTTTTTAGGCTGATCTATTGATGAAATCAAAGAACAATGAAGAAAGGGGACTATGAGTCCCTTCTTCCTCCAAAGGAAGGCTCTTTGACCCTCACAAGCTTGCTCTCCTTACAACAAGAAAATGAAAATGATGATGAAAGAACTCCTAGCACATCCACTCAATGGAGAGGCGGATTACTCAATGAAATGGTGCCAATGTGTTATTGCCAAGGAGTGAGTCCTTAAAACAATCTAGGAAGCATAACATTACATGAAATTCCTTGAGAAAATGAGGTTTCTTCATGGCTTTTTATAGCATTGCATTGGGTTATTGTGTAACTCCTTTGTAGTGTGAAAAGAGGCTCTTTAGGGCTTTATTAGGTCTTTGACCATCCTACCATGCAGATTCATCTTAGATTTGGAGGTCAAATCGTCTTGGGAGCTGATCCATAAGTGGTTGGGAGGCCGACCATTTCAATAAATGCGTCGTTTAGCAGGTGCACAACTTTTTGAGCTATCAGTCATGCATCGTGCGCCTGTGCGCGCTATTAACGTTCTTGTTACGTGCATGCGCGCGCGTGCCCAACGTCTGCAAGGCACCCTTCAATTTTTACTACTTTGTATAGTTTTTGACCTTTTTGGAATGCTGTGAAATTAATTCAGTGCCATGAATGACTTCATTACTGTTTGACGATGCTGAGTTCTTGTCGCCATGTGCGGACGGAATTTCAATGATAACAGATGCCCCCTGATGGATGAGGTTAGGAGCATACGTATAGCCGAAATCCATCAATGTTTCTTCTACTGAGAATGTTGTTGTAAGAGAGAGAAATAGTGGGATCGTTCAGAGCGATTCGTTGGAGAAAAAAAGGAACCGGTAGGACCCGACCTTCTAAGAGTTGTGCAAAAAATGGAAAACTATGTACAAATGAGGCGAGCATGCCCCATGCTCGTGTGATGTAACTCTGGAAAAAAAAAGGTGATTGAAGTGTTGGTGTAGACAACTGCAGCACCCTCGAGGGCGGTGATGATAAAGGCAGAAGACAATTCTACAAAGGAACATACTCTGAACAATAGGCAATGATCACGGTAATAAGCAGCAATGATGATGTGGGCATTTGATGGCCCTACCAGGTTCAGAGGTCTTCGGCAAATGATAACAATAACTGCAATAGTCGCAAAGTAAGACCCACCATAACATGAGAAAGTGTTGGCGTCGAATGTTATGGGGGCCAACGACAGCAGGGAGCAATGGTGTTTCTCCCTATGCCATCCAAGATCTCTCATTAAATGGAGAATGAGAATCAAGATACTGTCGCCCTTCTAGAAAAATTGTGTTGTTTTCGAAAAAAGGGGAACGCGACTCCCAGAAGCAAAGGGCTTCATGGAATCTAGTGAGGTGAGGAACTGGCAGAGGTACATGGACGAAGTCAAAAAGTGCGAAGACTCAAGACTGCACTTGGTTGAAGGATGGATGATATAAAGAGTGGCCGCAATCGTGCGACAAGGTTGAGTGTCAGGGGGATGCCAAGACCGAGGATAAGTTGTGCCAGAGGAGGGACAAGGTGAACAAATTTAGAGGGTAGAGATAAGTGACCTGTGGAGTACTCTGAAGAGATGGACAATGTCGGCAAGGGTAGATGAGAAGTAATTCTCCAACCAAGGGTGACATGGGTTGCATGTGGCCAAAAGGAAGCAAGTCGCTAACGGTGATGACAAAAGGAAATGTAATGACTGGAAATGAAGTCATTTGTACAATAAATAATGAATAATTTTTGGGGAAAAAATGTACAAATACAGAAACGGGTGCCCCAGTGTGACATGAGTGCCCCAGGGAGGGCAGAATGCATTTTTTGAAAACTGATGAAGGGTGGGGGGCCCATTGGTGAGTTTCTGTATGAGGTAGGTGAAATGAAGAGAGGTTCGCAGATGGGAAAACTGACGGTGGATGAAGTGAAGGGTTCATGATACTGTGGAGGTGCAGGTAAAAAATAGAACCGTAAAGAGATAATCTGGGAGTCCATGTGGGTAATGTGGTTGATTCGCAACATAATGAAAGACTATCAGGACTCCCATCCCTAAAGGGTAATGAAAAACAGCATGAGTGTCAAAAGTGGCAAAGGGTGCTATGAATGCGACAACTCATGTGGGTTAGAATGCTACCGGGTAACAGTACCGATGATGCAAATGGAGGCGTGGGTACTGTAGAGCCGGGAATGGAGATCCTAGAGGGAAACATCAGAGGGTATGACTGGAAATGCAAGTGCGATACAGGGGGAAACACTACATGCCAGTGTTGAGTATATACCTGAAGGAATGATGTTGATGAATGATGAGCAAGTACCTGCACATAGAACAACCAAATACCCAAAGTGAACAATATCTGAAGAGAATCAAAGATATGAGCATGTATGTAGATAAATGTGACAATGCACGTGAGTACCTGACCATGATATGAAAAAAAGGTGCCTCGGGGGCTCAAGATGAAAAGTGACCCAGGGACAACTATGATGTAGGTGGCAGGATGCTGATCCCATGGCTGAAGACGGTTTGAAAAATGGACACCTTGGGCTCCCAGAATGGTGAGTGGAAGTTTGGCAAAAGGCCTATATATAGTTGTAGGGCCCACATTGCCACCTCATTTGTACCTTCTACAACAGTGACTGGACGAGCAGTTTTTAGAGGAGATTTGGAGATTTGGGGAGGACGAGGCATCCGATTGACGTGTTTAAAGAAAAAACGCGCTGCAGTGTCAACGGTGTTGTTGAAAGTGGGCATAGCTTCGGCCCATTTGGTGAAGTAATCAACGGCGAAAACAATGTATTTGTGACCATTGTCGGAGGGGGGATTACAAGTCATAAAGTCGATGCCCCATTTACAAAAAGGGTCGACAGTAATGACAAGGTGAAGAAGGGTAGGGGGAGCTCGGGCTTTGTTGGCATAGAGCTGACATTTTTCACATCGTTTCACAGCATGAATGCAATCATGAAAGAGGGTAGGCCAAAAGTAACCTGCTCGAATAATCTTTTGAGAAGTGGATATACCCAAAAGATGTCCCCCACATGCGTCGTTTTGGAATTCGTTTAAGACTCTGTCGGCCTCGTCAATAGTCAGGCAGCGACGGATAATTGTGTCGACACCCCGCCGGTATAGGATGTCTCCGATGAGGAGGTATCGGGGGGCCTGATGGTGAATACGCCGACGATCATCTCGTGATAGGTGGTTACCAAACTTTTGAGTTCGTAGGTAGACGAGAAGGTCACCATACCAAGGATCATCTGAAGCAATGTAAAAGAGGTGTTCGTTAGGAAAGTCGGTGTTGACGGGGGCACTGGGTGTGTTAGAGGGGAGGGTCGTGACAAGTTCAGCGAGAACGAGGGCCTTCTTCCTCTTAGGTGTTGAGAACTCGAGGTCATACTCCTGAAGGATAATGATCCATCGAGCGAATTTTCCATTAAATTTTCGACGACTGAGCAAGTATTACATAGGGTTGGAATCTACGACGACCTTTGTGGTGCGAAGTAGAATGTAATGGCACGATTTCTGAACTGTGAGGACAACTGCAAGAGTGAGTTTCTCTTTGTGTTTATACTTCAAGGGTGGCCCTGAGAGGTTCTTACTAATGCAGTAAATGATGTGTTCATGATTTTCATCTCCGATTTGGACGAGGATGCCGGCTACTGATACAGCTGATGCTGATACGTAGAGGAAGTAGTCGCGATTGTAGTCAGGTGCACTAATTAAAGGTACATTTGAAAGCGTTGCTTTAAGATCATCAAATGATTGTTGGGCATAATCGTCCCAGTGAAAAGGGATGTCGTGACATAGTAAGAGGAGGAAACCATGTGCGCATATTGCGTAATCGGGAACAAAGCATCTAAGGAAGTTGGCTTTGCCCTGTAGACTCTGAAGCTGTCGTAAATTCCGGGGAGGTGGAATTTCAGTGATAGCTTTGACTTTGAGGTGGTCCACAGTAATACCGCTTTGGGAAACAATAAACCGAGGAGGCGCCCTGCGGTGACACAGAACACACACTTGAGAGGGTTCAAGCTAATGTTGTACTGGCGACACCGTTGAAAGATGATTCGTAAATCATCCAGGTGCTGGGTGCATTTCTTGGATCGAGCTGTGAGGTCATCCAAGTATGCTAGGATGATTTTAGCCAGATCATGGAATATGTATGTCATGGCCCGCTGGAAGGTTGCGCCAGCATTTTTTAAGCCAAAAGGCATGAAACGATATGAAAAAGTACCCCATGGGGTAGTGAATGCGGTTTTGTACTAATCGGCTGGGTGGATTTGGAATTGGTTATAGCCAGAGAATCCATCCATAAAGGAAAGAGCTTCATGGCCGGTGCAATCATCGATAATTTGATCGATGAACGGCGTTGGAAAGTTGTCTTTTGGACATGCGTTATTGAGATCGCGAAATTCAGTGCAAACGTGGATAGTGCCCTATTTTTTTTCGACGGGTACAGGGTTGGAAACCCATGAGGTGTAAGCGATGGGGTAAATAAACCCGACAGCGCGTAATTTGTCAATTTCGTCTTTGATAGCCGCGGCTTTGGATGGGTGTAGTGGTCGTTGTTTCTGGCGAACTGGTGTGATTTCAGGCCAGGTGTCGATGCGATGTTTGACAATAGGGGGATCAAGGCCAGGCATTTCTATGTATGACCAGGTGAAAATATCCCTATATTCCTGGAAGAGGGCTTTATATGTGGTAATTTCCTGAGGAGTGCAAGCAGCTCCAATGATGATTTCTTTGACGATGCCATTTTTAATGGAAATGTTGATTTTGATGGTGGGGGAAATGTTGGCCATATTACCTTCTTCAAAAGCGTCGGGGGCATGAATGGGATTGTTGAACCAATCTATAGGTCCTGACAGGATAAAATCTTTGGTTTCGACTGCGTAAATGGGGTTTTGGTTAAGAGGCATGAGGGATTCCTGTGGAAAGAAGAGTGCATGATGATGTAGTGCATCCCAGGGAGAGTCTGGGCGGTGGATCTCTTCCAGTATTTCCTCGTCGCATTGGAAATGACGGGAATATAAGGGATCGTGAGGAGTGATCTCGGTGATAGTGTGGTTTCCCCCTGTTTGAGAAGTAGAGGGAGCAATGCTGGGAGAAGATGAGGGCTCACTTGACATAAACCATATATTGAAGTACTGAGGGGTAACCGTGGTGGTTGGATGGAGAGTCTCCGTAGGGGAATGAGTAGGAGAGTTGGGGGAGTTGCGGGGTAAATCCTCAGAGACGTCATCTAAGAACCATGGAGGCATTGGGAGTGCCTCGGGCTCGGGGGAAATGACATGAAGATCCTCAAGTGACGAGGTAATGTTGATTATCACCTCTGCGGGTTGGTGAAGCAGGGCCAATTGATGTTGTCGGTATTCAAGGATCATGGGACACTGGGATGTAAAATGAGCCAATGAATCACAGAGAGTGCAAGGGAATCTCAAACGTTCATTGACTGAGGTGGTGACATAGTGAATGTCAGTGATATTTGAAGAGGACGTAGCAGGGTGTGTGTTGTTCTGGAAATTTTGGCGTATGGCGGCTAATGTCTGCCGAAAGCATGGCAGTGCTGGGCAATGGTGGGTATAATGGTTGTACTCAGAATAGATAGCGCAAGCATATTTGGTCTTCAACCCTTTACTATTGGAAGGGGGGGTGAAAGTGGTGGGATTAGCAGTAGTGGCGGGTGTTGTGGGAGGTGGATTGAGGGGAATCAAAATCCGTAATTCAGGTAGTGATGGGCATTTGTTGGTTTGGTGTCCCTCCTTCTCACATAGGGCGCAAGGTTGTGGGATGAGTGGAGGAAGTGGGGCGGTGGGCTCCTTCTTCTTTCTCCTGCCCCTAGCTGTAGCAGGGCGGTTAGGGAGTATGGGGGTAGTGGGGGTAAGGATGGGAATCGTCATGGGGAGGCCTTCCTGTGGGGGAAGGGATGGTCGAGGGACCATCTCAGGTGGATGTAGATACCACACTGGGATTTCTAACACCATATTGGGTAGTGTGAGCGTTGCGGCTACCTGAAAAGCTTTGATACCAGGCGGAGGGTAAAAGAAGGGAATTTGAGTGAGGGATTGGGGAACTGTCTCCCAAATGGGACTATTCCCCTGAGGGGAGGTGGATTCATGGACTGTCGGGGTCGATGAGTGCGCAGGAGGCTCTGGCGGGAGTTGTTCTGTGATTATTGAGACGTCAGGAATGGCTGAAGCCTCTTGAGGAGGACTAGCATCCTTTGTGTGAGTTACGTTAAATGAGATGACGCATACTTGATTAGCAGGATGAAGGAGTGGTGGTTCTCCATGGTATGTTCCTAACAAGGATGGATCTTTAAAAATTCCAGGACCCATCTCGACGAGTGGATATGCATCTTGGTTGGTGTGGATGAGAGGAAGAATGTTATCGAGATTGGCAGATGGGTTAGGCTCATAATGTGAGACTTGGTCGATGGTTACAATCTTCCCGTTGTGGGGGAGCATGATTGTCCGAAAGATGAAATATGCCACTGCCTTCATAGCATACATGTAGCTACGTCCGAACAAGATATTGTAATCGAGCGGAGCGTCGATATCTTCGATGTCAATGAGAATAGTTTTTCCCCTGAGTTCAACGGGGACATTTTGTAAGAGCCCTTCAAGAGATGAGGGTCGTCTGTCATAAGCTTGTAATGTGATGGCGGAGGGTATGAGTTCCGGGGAACCAAGTTTCTTCCATACTGTTTTGGACATGATGCATGTAGATGCACCTTCATTGATGATACACTGATGAACAGTGATGTTCCGTATTTTCACTGGTATTTGAATAGCGACCAGGGCGGGAAGATGAGGTTCGCTGCTATCAAGATCAAAGGTGATGAGTCGAGTATTTGCAGGGTCGATTGCCCCCAAGGCGAAAAGTAGTGATTTCCGCTGAGTAGGGAAAGTCTGGAGGACTTCCAAGATTGACATGGCAGCCGGGGATTGTGCTAAGTCATCTACCAAACTATAGTTATGAGCTGCCCTAGCCTATGGGTTGTGAACATTCCTGCGCAAAGGGATGCGAGGGATGCGTAATGGTGGTTTGGCGGAAGGGCGAGGGATTACCAACGGGGGTCCTGTCGGTGTAGTATTTGTCTCTGGAGAGATAGGAGTAGACTCAGCTGGTGTATGATACTGACGATTATGCATTTGCAGAAGGATTTCTTCCTCACTGGTGAGGAGAATTGTTCGTTCTGTTGGATTGTTGGGGTTGTGGTATTGACCCAACTGAGGTGGGGAATGTTGCGTATCCTATTAGGTGTTTATCACACCTTGATGTGGGATAGGATTTTGCAGCACCGTGGGGGGGGGGTTGTTGTGCGTATTGTTGTGGTTCCTTCTGAGGGGTAGGTGGTGCAGGAGAAGGGGGAAGGCTCCCAGAGTCTTTCAACCATTTGAAATCAGCGATATGGGGGAAATGGTGAGTGTAATGACCTAGCTCACCACAAAGGGAACAAGGGAAGATGGTCTTAACATTATTCCACCCTTGGTGTTTGTTGTTATTGCCCCCTTGGGGGTTTTGGTTCCCTTGGTTCTGGTTGCCCCCAGTGGGTTGGTGCTATGGGGGTTGATTCCCTCCTTGACCAGGGTTGTTGTTATTCCTCTTCCGTCCTTTCTTCTTGGCATTGTTTGATGGATGAGTTGGATTGGCTGTGTTCAACTGTTCAAAATTTTGGTATTGTCGAGCAGCAGAAGGTTGAATAAAATTTACCCCTGCATGTGGATGTGGGGGAGCCATGGGTTGTGGAGGACCCGGAAATTGGAAATATGGATTTTGTGGTGGTATCGATCCATAAGGTACATAGGAAGGCGTAGTGATTTCACTAGTACTATAAGCTGATGTTGAGGGAGTACCACTGGTGGTTGGAAGAGGTGGATGTACGGAAGGTGTCGGTGGTGGTCCACTAATGGGTGGAGGTATAGAAATAGGGTATGGCTGTTGATAAGGGGGTGGGGGGTAATAAGAAGTGCCCCCATATGCCGGTGGGTATTGAGGTGTTCCATACATCGATGGGGGTTGTGGTTGTGGACCATGGTGTGTGGTGGCACCTATTAGTCCGTCTGCTGAGTGAGACATCCCAGGTTTGTCTTGGCCAAATGGCATAGGTTTTGGAAGATCAGGAAGTACTGTGTATAAGTACCCGGACTATGCATAGATGAGATCATACTATTGGGCCTTACTGATGGATTCCTCTTCAGATTGCGGAAAGGTGGAAGCTACATCCTTTCCAAGGAGAGAGACAAGTGATTGAAGAAACCAGTCGAGACATTGTTGCTTGGTGGTTTCTGCTTTGCACAAACTACGTTGCCTACGCCACTCATGAATGTGGTCAGCGATGTGGGTGGCTGAGGTTTGTTTGAAGTTAGACAGTATTTCTAGGCCATTGCCGTGGCGGATGGGTAATTGGAATAAGGTTAAGAATGCTTTGGCCAATGACTCAAAGGTTGTGTGGGACCCAGATTTCTCTTCGACATACCATTTGGCTGATGGGCCAGTGAGTGTGCGTTGAAATAATCGTAGTCTGATGGAATCATCCATAATGCTATTGGAAGAACACCATAGATGAAAGGTCATGACATGGTTGGCAGGATCATCCCCTGACTTTCCTTCAAACTTTGGTATGTTTGAAGGAAGTTTGGTTGGCATTGCAGGCCATGTGGCGTCATGCAATATAGGATCATTGGTGATTTTGGTGAGATCCGGTATGTTGAGAGAGGCCAAATATGGCATCTGTAGTGGGGGGGGAGGGTTAGCTCCGACCATAGTGTGTTGTGAACCTGACCCTTGATGGGGACTAGGTGGGTTGGTACTCCCTCCTTGAGAGGAAGTGGGTCCCCCGCTTCTGTGTAAAGGAGAGCGAGTAAATGGATGACCTTAGGAAGTAGACCCAAGTAATGTAGAACCAAGCAGAGCTAATCCTAAGATAGTAGCACTCATAGGAGTGTGTGAAGGAGATATCGATGAGCGGGTATGACCAGATACTCCCCCTAAGATAGGAGGGAGGTTGAGCAAGCATCGTGAATGATGGGGGTTCTGTGGTTCCCCTATGATGTCAGAATAGTTGTGTGAATGTGTGCAAAAAGTAGTGAGAGAAATACAGAAACAAGAGTCTTTGCTGTGACTGTTTACACAATATATATATCCAAATCAAACTGTAATCAGATGTGCATCATACATAAAATGTAAAAGAAGCATATATATGTGGGTAAGAGGGTTTTGTCCGCGTGGGGGAAAAAAGAAAGCAAATGCTCATGTCCTAGAAGACGTAACGTCCTTCCTCTCAAATAGCACTGGACCTTCCAATAGTACTCAATAGTGGGGTCTGAAGTCACTGGAAGAGAAACTAGTGAAGGATGAAATAATTGGTTATAATGAGGGGTAAAGG
>ML784228.1:790082-818042 GCA_009831015.1 Picea engelmannii | reverse complement strand
TTATCCTCTTCAACTTATAAAAAGAGAGGAGCTCTCATGGAGAAGGGGTTCTTGGTTGTGGTTCTTTGGCTTGGAATTATTAGCTTGGTTGGAGTGGCTTTGAGATTTGCTTTGTCAAGATAGATTGTGAGCAGCTATCAGATTTATGGTCTCGGAATTCTTGGAGTCAAAGTGTGTGGGGAACGAAGGACAGTTGGAAGGGACCTTACGACATCAAGGCAACGGTTGTAATCTCTCTTTCACATTTAATATGATACAGTAATATGTTTCTTTCCCATAAAGTTAGATTTACTTTATTACATAACTCCTTGATCATATGTATATATTAGCTATTGAATATATTATTTTCTTTCATTCTGGTTGGTTTGTGCTGTTTTGATCTTGACTGCACGAGAGCGCTGGAGCGAAGCAGGAGCAACAAAGATTAAGTAAGCGATTACGAGGTATGTCTCTTATTCTCACTTCCAATTTAATTCAATAGTTAGATCTAGGGAAAGCGGTATATTCTGTCCTGTTTTGTTCTAGATACAGGTGGATCTAGGGAGATTGGTTTGTGTCCGCACTTACAGATTTATCCAATAACACCCTCCTTCCCCCCACTCTCAGATTGCCCCCCCCACCCTACTTACCACATGACTCCTTCCTCTTTTCCACGTGTCTACCCTCATCCTCCCCGTGTCACCCCCTCTACCTCCTATACCCCCTATTAAACTCTTGGATCTTCACTCATACTCTATGATGCCCTTCCCAGCTCCCATGGTGTCACCTCCCTCTCTCTTCTCTATGAAAATTCTCGTCGGCTCGTGGGTAATTTTGATTCCATGTTCCATCAATAGTACAGAGTTGCTTCCTCCCTCACAATTATGGCTTCTCCTACCTGCATTCTTCACTTCTACAATGAATTTTAGGACATTCTGCTTGCATTACGGTTTGTCCCACTCCGCTTGTATTCTACACTTCTACAACAAATTATAGGGAAACACGATTATGTGCTATCTCACCATCATGTGGAGGATATCCAAAGCTCCTTGCTCCTACTTGACTTGTGTATCAGAGGAATTGATGGAAAATTTGTGTTCTCTACATGTGGACGTTAGGCGCACGGAAGAACGAACAGACTCTCGGCTCAAATAATTTCAAAGGGAAAATCAGAGGTTGCAGGAAGAAGTAGCTAATTTGCAGGGTCAATTGCACCAACAAGAACTCAGGCACAACCAAGAGTTAGAAATTGCATTTTGAGGGATCAAAAGAAATACAAGGAAAATTGGAGAAATGGCACAACAACTGGTAAATACTTTAATTTATCCTCAACATCCAACGAATTCCAACAACTTAGTTGGGTCAAGGATTCCTTCAACCTTCCACTCAGTAGAAAGCAATGAACACACTTTGGCTCCTCCTGCACCAACGTTAGTTCCAGTCTGGACGAATCCAGTAGAATAAATTCACCACCTAGAGTCTAATCTAACGGGACATCCAGCAAATCCTCAGGAAGAACCAACAATATTCCAAAATCATTAGACATGTTTTTTTGATGAATTGCAATTTTTTGTTAATTGTGTATACTTATGTAGCCATTTTCACATGGAAAATTAGCAGTTCCTTTTGGATTGGTTTCACCAGCATATTTAGTACTCAACGGACAATTAGTTTTTCAGGAAAAGAACAGAGATTCTGCTACTCTACCTTATGTATCTTGGGGAAGCTTTTACTCCTTTTTTTAATATAAAATCCCAACCATTTGTGTTAACAAAAACTATTCCTCCCAATATTTGGGTTGATGCATAACATCCATCCTCAACATGTCTTATAACACTCTATTCACCCTTTCAATCTAACCATATGTTTAAGGATTGTAAGTCGTGCTAAATGCCAACTGTGTTTCCAAGCCTGCAAACAAGATTTTCTAGAAACCATATGTACATCACCCTGGTTACTAGAAAATGGTGAAAATAGTTAGACAATTGTATTATTGGCCTAAAATGAAGCAGGATGTTTCTCAATACATTGCAAAATGTTTAGAGTGCTAACATGTGAAATTTGAGCAGAGACATCCTGCTGAGTTATTGAAGCCATTGTATATTCCAGAGTGGAAATAAGAAATAATTTCCATGGATTTTATTGCAGGATTGTCGAATAAATCAAACAACATGATGTGATCATGGTTGTAGTGGATAAGTTGAGTAAGGAAACTCACTTCATCCCCATAAAATCTACTTTTAAATCCATAGACGTTGCTAACATTTTTATAAAATAATTTTTTATATTTCATGGTTTACCTAAAACCATAATCTCATACAAAGATGCTAATTTCACCTCGAGTTTCTAGAAAATCACATATTTTCCCTAGGTTCTTGTCGTAACCCTTTTTTCACTTGATTAAAGAACTCATCTTCCTGCAAGAGGGTCTTAATCCTCTATTGAATCTCAAAATATCCTACTCTTGTTGTTCCCATGTGTATAGCATGCACACTTCATACAAGTGCATATGCCACTCTATTTTCCTTTCCTTTAATGTGTTTGATTTCAAAATCAATCTCGTTGATCAACGCCATCCACCTGGCCTGTATAGAATTCAACCTTGATTGGTTGAATAGGTACTTCATACCACAGAGGTATGTCATGAGGATACATATTCTCCTAAGAAAGTAGTGCCTCCACATATTCAAGGCATGCACGATTGATTCTAACTCCATATTGTGGGTAACATACTTATGTTAATTCTCATTTAATTTTCATGATTCATAACAAATCACTTGTCCTTCTTGCATGAGAACTCCATTAAGTCCTTCTTTGCAAGAATTTGTGAAAACAAGGAAATCCTTTTCTGGGTCTACAATATTTAGAATAGGAGCATTAGTTAATAGATGCTTCAGCTGCTAGAAGTTATCTTCACACTCTAGTGACCATATGAATTTCTTCCCCTTCCTCTACAATGAAGTAATAGGACTACCAATCTTGGAAAATCCCTTTATGAACCTATTGTAATATATATCCAAACCCATGAAGGATCTTACTTCTGTCACATTTATAGGGGCGGGTCAATCCATGATTTACTTGATATTTTTGGGGTCCACTTCCACTCCTTCAACTAAGATTATGTGGCCCAAATACTAGATTTATCCTCAAAAGAAATCACACTTGTTGAGATTAGCGTACAAATAGTGTTCTCTTAACACTTATAACATCATTCTAATATGATGGTGGTAGCCAGAAGAACCTCATCTCAGCAGATGTCTTCAAGCGGCTAACCCTGTTGACAATGTCGCACCCACAACCCTACAACATTGGATGGCTCCGCCAAGGAAGCAATCTCCACGTCAGCCAACAGTGTCGACTGACGTATGACATCAAGCCCTTAAAAGACAAGGTATTGTGTGATGTTGCTCCTCTTGAAGTTTGTAATGTTCTTTTGGGCCAAACTTATTTATGGAAATGTCATGTTGTATAAGAGTCTAGGCCTCGTAGTGTTATTATTACTTTGAACAAGAAATTGTACAAGATACCCGAGGCAGTACCACCTAGTGCTATTTCCTTGATCTCTACCAAGCAATGCAGGAAGGTCATCTCTCAGACCGGGAAATTTTTCTTCTTTGTAATTCACTCCCAAAGTAAGCGAAAGATCATAGATACATCTAGGGCCTCCGCGACCGATATCTCCACACAACAGAAGCAAGTGGATAAGGTCATGGAAGAATACTCAAATATATTCTCCTCTACTACCGGGTTACCTCTGCACTGCTAGGTCATACATCCCATCGATATGACCCCTGGTTCACCTCTACCCAATGGGCCAGTCTACCGACACTCTCTGTTAGAAAACGAGGAGATCAAGAGGAAGTTCCAAGAACTTATCCACAAGGGGAACATCCATCCCATCGCCTTGTGGGAGCCCAGTCATGTTGGTGCAGAAGAAACATGGGACCTGGAAACTCTGCACATATTTTTGGGCCCTTAATAAAATCACATTCTGGAACTGGTACCTAATTCCCCAAATCGACGACCTCCTTGATAAGCTCACAGGGGCTAAATATTTCAGTAAGATTGATCTAAAGTATGGCTACCACCAGGTCCTAATAGAAAAGACAGATGTATGGAAGACCGCCTTCAAGTCAAAAGAATGTCTTTTTGAATAGATGGTCATGCCCTTTGGTTTGACGAATGCTCCATCAAATTTTATGAGGATAATGGACGATATCCTGCGACCTGTAGTAGTGTATTTGGATGGAATTTTTGGCACAGGGGTAGACCTAGGGTTCAACACTCAAGAGTGCATCAACAAAACCCTAACTACTGGCCCTTTCGGCAACACCTACGAAACAAATGAAGTCTCACCCAAGGTAGAGGCAGGGGTGGTTGTAGGACTCAGATGTCTGCAACCTTAGCTGGGACACCGATCTGTGATTATATATTTTACAGGGAACTTAGCATAGATCATTCATCAAAATTTAACCCTTATGGTACTTCACAAATAGCACAGAGTATCACAGTGAATACTTAGACTAAAGATGATTCAACACTTAGCCACAAAAATATAGATTAGATTCAATAGATAAAGCACTATGCATATTATATATCAGATCTATCATTCATTCACATATCATAAGAACAGAGCATAACTAGATCTATTTACTCACAGCAAGCACTTAGCTAAGAAGGAGATAAACACATTAGTCAAAGCACAGAGCACAATACACAAAGTTATTGTGGTTCACCCACACCCTGGGGCTACGTCCACAAAGTCTTCTTCTTTATATTATCTCGGTCAAGCGGTTACAACACAGAGCTTCAGTGACCCTTACTTCGCACAAGACAGAAGATCTGCGTAGCTCGATAGATCCTTCTTCCTTGCACTTCAACACAAAACTACAACAACTTGCACTTAGCTTTTCAATCTCCTTACAATCATTCACAGAGCACTTGCAATATACATCCGATCACACAGATCCAACTACTACCACTAAGCCTTTAGATATACATCACATAGATGTACTACTATCACTACTACTTACATTGCCTAAGTATCTATTTATAGATTACAAAATGGGCCTAAGCATGGGTAAACCCACAAGCCGACATCCCTTTCCCTTTACATCAACCCAAAACCCTAAAACGGACCCAAAAATAGGTCTTGCTTCCCTAATTTTCGCTTCGCGTTGCACTCCATCTTTGGCAAGTTGTCCCAGTCCCAAAAATGGTCAAATATGACCAAGTATTCTTCAAAACTTGTTCAAGGGCCAACAAGCCCACAACACTCACCTGTGACTCGTCCCGAGTCACTCAGGTCTGATCAATTCCACTTCGAATTCCTCAATCTTGGCTCGAGCTGCTTCAACATGCTACAGTGTGACAGCCTCTTTCTCAGTAAATTCCTGGATCAATGTGTCATTGAGCGGTCCTTCTAGGCGTTGTTCTGTAGTGATGACAACCTGTTCAAGTTCAACAAATAGTTAGCATGCATTTTCTTGGATTGGTTGAAGTCGTTGGGAGACTTCCATCACTTTACTTTGCAGTGTATGTACCTGTTGTTGGTTTTGTGTGTTGTTCTGCGAACCTCTTCATTCTTTCGACTGGGGTCAAATTCTTTATCCATGCCAGTAGCATATCTGCATCATGCTTTGTTTCTTGGAGTTGTGCCTCCAATGTCTACAATTATGGATTCTCTGCGAGGGTTTCATAAGTCTGGGCGCTTCTAGCACTCAACTGCTTGCATTCCAAGGCAAAGGCTTTTAATCGGCCAACTGTGCTTCGAGCAGTGGCCTCTCTTAGATCTCTTATTTCTTGGGGGGTCTCAGGCACGGTGCAGAGCTCCATATCCGTGATGCGCTATTGGAGTTACTATATTACTTCTTCAACTTGGGTCACCTGCTATGGGAGATGGTCTTCCATCTTCACTTCTATGATTGTCACAGAGTGTAGTGCCTTGTGAACCCTTTCCTATACTTCAAGTTGGTCTGCTAGCAACTGTGCCTTTTCCTCATCCCACTTCACTTTCAGGGCAAGATTTTCCCATTCTGCCTCATTATGTTGTTATAGAAGTGCTTTATGTGCTTGCATCACAGCTTGGGTGGCTTGTGTTGTGTCTTCTTGAGCTCGTCAAAGGTGATCTTCAACTTGATCAGCGATCTGGTGTAATTGAGTGGGCTCATCACTTGTTCCTAATGTTCTGCTTATCAAGGGCGTTGTAGAAACTGCTTGGATGGACTGGAGTGCCTGCTACACTTCTTTGAGTTCTCCCTTGATTCTGTTGAATATATCCTCCTTATTTGCTTCTTTCTTTTTTGCGATCTCTAGTGAAACATCATTCAATGTGGCAATTAAGAAGTTGATGTCATTCAGGGTAAGGGTAGTTTTAAGCATTGTCCAGGTGGCCTTAGCTTTCTTTCAGGAGGAGGGTTTTGGTGGTTTCATATTTATTTTCATGGAGGGATCCTCCTCCTCTCTAGGTGGAGTAACCTCGCCTCTATTTTGTTCAACTTATGTACCACCTAGCTCATCACCATCACCTCCCTGTGTAGGTGAGATCGAAGTAGTCTTCGTGGACATGCTAGGGACATATTCAACTTCGTCATCCTTCTTAGTCCTACTTGGCCTAGGTGTATCCATCATAGCCTCAAGGCTTTCCTCGTCCGACATGTCTGTGGGGTCCGCTGCAACAAGGAGGTTCATCGACCATTCCTTGGTGATCTCCTCCAAGTCATCTTCTGTCAGCTTGTAGTAGGATTGGAGTTGTTGTTTATCCTCAACACCGTGCGCTGTAATATAGGTGAAGTGGTGGTCCATGCTAAATTTCATCAAAGGTCTAAACCTATGAAGTACATTTGTGGTGCTTCGCGGTGTAGACTGGATTGCATTCTTCAGTTGGTTGAAGTAGGTGTGGAAGACAACATTGGACTACCACTACTTGTTCATGTCACTGGAGTACCATAGTGTATATAACTTCATGGCTAGTGATTCGAAAGGTTCAATCTCCAGAAAAGTGGTTGCCTTTGGCAGTTCCCAAGTGATGAAAGCGATGAGTATGAGCAACCAACTAAAGTGGAACTCATACCCTTGGTCTTGCACTCCTCTGCAATCCACCTCTAACTGGTTTACAAGATATTGTGCCCAATTCATCTGTAGTCCCTCGACGCACTTCCCTACGAGGTCAACTACAAATCCAATCACCTGTGTTGGTATTTTCTTACGAAATAACTTTCCCATGATCAGTTGACATGCAAGGCGCACTGCACCACTCTATATAGAGGCTACTTTGTAGCCTCACGTACCCTTCTCTACATCACCATAAGTTTCCTTTATCCGTTGTGCTTGTGCTCGGTCTGAGGTCTTTCCTGGGTAAAAGTCCTATGGGTTAGGACCTTGCATGCTAAGTCCTATGATCTGATTGATCAGAGTCAGATCCATAGTGATGCGGCAATCCAACCATAAGTATCTATGGTGGTAGCAAGACAAAAGAAACCTGACGCATGCGTTGACTTCCTGGTGTCTGCCGAAGTGAGGGATCTTCATTACGTTGAGCAATGTTGACTGCATGAGGTTCTGGGTCTAGGACTATGTGACAATCTTAGAATTTCTTCCTTTGTTCTTGGTTAAGTATTTATACGGAGCTAACATGTTGTAGGTTTTGCGATCTCCAAGGTTAAAATCATTAAATTTCAGTGTTGTGAGCTTATCCTGGTCCTCATGTACTGCGTGCACCCCTTTCGGAAGAGACACGGTGATCAAGGTGTACTCAAAGTATCTGGGTACACTGTCACAGTTAATCTTGCCGCTCAAAGGTGGTATGTAAACCGGAAGAATGCACGGGATCAGCTTGGCATTTGCAATATCATTTATGTGCTTTGTTCTTGTCTCGGTCATGGTTCTGGAAGGTCCTTCTCCACGAGCAGTGGAGGGAGAAGCTTGGACTCCTCCTGTCGATGATGCTTTCACACCTGCAGACATCCTTCTCTCTAACATGACTCTCTTAGCCATTAGGTCAATCAAAACTTCTTCAACTTCTTTCTCGACAACGCTAAGCTCGTCTGACATACAAGCTTGGGTCCACTAGCTCAGGTGTGAAAATGAATTTGGAGACTATGATGAAAAGTAGGGGAACAAGGAAATGATCATAGGGTGAAGCAATATCAAGTTTCGGGCTCAAATTCTCACTTAGAAAAAAGTATTCTCGGTGCGTGGCACGACGGACTAAGTAGGGAAACTTAGCAACGGTCTGCTTGTAACAGATACTAACTCCGTTCTATCCATTCTGGTGTTGTCCAACGGTCTAGTGGGAACCCATAATTTATTTTTGACCCGTTTAGGGTGGAAGTCGAACATGTATATCGGTCCAATGGCTATATTGTTGCGCCATGGCGAAGTGTCAGATGTCGTTGTTCTGATATCTCGGCGAAGCTCAATTCTTGTGATTTTTCCTTCTGTGAAGTTTCCTCTGGAGTCTTCTGTAACTTTCCAATTTTGGCCCTCTTCTTACTTAGCTTCCTAGCCTTTTTCCTAGTGATCTTAGTCTCGGTCATCCTTTTTCCATTCTGAATTTTATCTTCTCTCGACATAGTCACTTCGCATTGCTTAGGTTCTTTCTTCAGATCCAAGGGTAATACTCCTTCATCATATGGATTAGGTATTTTGGTCTTTTGTGGTTCCTCTAACGCTCTTATAGCTTCAACACCTAGGTCCCTGGTGTTTAATAGCTGAGATATGTTCTCTTGTTCCTCCATCAAGTAGGTGATCCTTCCAGTCATAAATTCCATGAGTTCTTGCTTCTTCTGTTCTAGGGCTTCCTTTTCTTCTTTTCTCTGGATCTGGTCTTTTTCAATCCAGAACTTTCCTAACAAAGCTGGAAATGGGGCACGGTCCTCAATAAATCTAATGACTTTGAAATCTTCCTCTATTGAAGTTCCATGGGTACTCATAGCTATCTCGGTAATTCTACCAAATAGGTTTACCATTTTGCCTGTAAATAATCCGATGGTTCCTAGTGAAGGGACCAGAGCAGGCCTTCCTAGGGTTTCCCAAGTGCTTTCTGTCATAATGTTCATTGGTGTTCCCTCATCCAGAGCACAATCAATGTCGAACTCTCCTATTCTTACTTCAATTTTCTCCTTTTCTTTGAAGATCTCTAACAAACTGATATCCTTATGATCATCTAGGGTTTATTTTCAGTAACATGATCTCTGATTCTTTCTGGGGTTCTTCCATAATTTTAGTCTCTTGATCTCCTTCAGAGTTTGCTTGTTCCATATTCAATTTTTCAAGTCTAGCAATCATTCTAGGGAAATCCAATACTTCATGGTCCATAGCTTTACAACAGAGGCAGCTAGGGTTAGGGCATTCCTTAGCAATATGTCCTAGTCTTCTGCAATTGTAACAAAGAGTTAATCCTCTCTTTCTCATCCATGATCCCCAACTCTTCTTGTATAGCGCGCTAGGATCATGATGGCTAGCCTGCAAAAATTTCTTTCTAGGATCTTGCATCCATTCGTTAGTCCAAAAATTCTTTCTATGCATAGGTATAACATATCTTTCACTATTCCTATCAGACCTATTGATATCAAACTTTATTTTATCTAACAATGCTCTAGTTTTCAGGCTAGGACAAAATTTATCAAGCATACCTAAATTCATGCTTCAGGAAAAAAAAAAAAAAAAAAAAAAATCCACTTATCTTACCTATATAGAGAAAAATGCTTTCAGATCTAAAACTTGAACTATTCTTACCTTTACTAGAGGCTAGAGCTCACAGATCTTACCTCTTTTCTTTCTGCTGAAATTTCTACTTTTACCTTTCTTAGAGCATAAAGTGTTCAAATCTCACTTTTTTTCTTCAGTATCAACCTCTTTCTTGCAGATCTGACCTCTTTCCTTTTGATCGGACCTTTCTTTCTTGGAAAAAAGCTTTGTAGGTCAAGTAGAATACTGCGCACTAGGGCAACAGATCTACGCACAGAGCTTATTTCACACAAAGCTTTTTCTTCTTTAGTTCCCAACAATCACAGTTCCAGTCCCAGCAATGGAACCATTTGTTGGCACACGGGAAGACCCAGGGTTCAATGCTCAAGAGCACACCAACAAAACCCTAACTACTGGCCCTTTCAGCAACACCTGCGAAGCAGATGAAGTCTCACTCGAGGTAGAGGAAGGGGTAGTTGCAGGACTCAGATGTCTGCAACCTTAGCTAGGACACTGATCTGTGATTATATCTTTTACAAGTCACTTAGAATAGATCATTCATCAATATTTAACCCTTATGGTACTTCGCATATAGCACAGAGCATTGCAGTGAATACTTAGACTAAAGATGATTCAACACTTAGCCACTGAAATATAGATTAGATTCAACAGATCAAGCAATAAGCATCTTATATATCAGATCTAACATTCATTCATATATCATAAGCACAGAGCATAACTAGATCTATTTAATCACAGCAAGAACTTAGCTAAGAAGGAGATAAACACATTAGGTCAAAGCATAGATCACAATACACAAAGTTACCGTAGTTAACCCCCACCCTGGGGCTACGTCCACAAAATCTTCTTCTTTATATTATCTCGGTCAAGCGGTTACAACACAGAGCTTTAGTGACCCTTACTTCGCATAGGATAGAAGATCTACGTAGCTCGCTAGATCCTTCTTCCTTGCACTTCAGCACAAAAATACAACAACTTACACTTATCTTTTCAATCTCCTTACAATCATGCATAGAGCACTTGCAATATACATCCGATCACATAGATCCAGCTACTAGCACTAAGCCTTTAGCTATACATCACATAGATGTACTAATATCACTACTAGTTACATTGCCTAAGTATCTATTTATAGATTACAAAATGGGCCTAAGCGTGGGTAAACCCACGGGCCGACATCCCTTTCCCTTTACATCAACCCAAAACCCTAAAAGGGAACCAAAAATAGGTCTTTCTTCCCTAATTTTTGCTTTGCGTTGCACTCCATCTTTGGCAAGCTGTCCCAGTCCCAAAAATGGTCAAATATGACCAAGTATTCTTCAAAACTTGGTCAAGGGCCAACAAGCATCTTCATCTACAACAAGACTTGGGAAGAACACTTGCAGTATATTTAGCAAGTTCTGCACACCCAGCGACAACACAAGCTATATGGAAACTTGGAAAAATTCTCCTTCGTCATGGACAGGGTCTAGAACTTAGGCTACATTGTTGATCAACATGGTGTGCATGTGGATCTAGCCAAGATCCAGGTCATCCATGGCTGGCCAACCCTAACCACACTCACTGAGGTTCGAAGTTTCTTGGGCCTCACCAATTTCTATCGCAGTTTCGTGTTGGGATTCTCTCATAGCGCATGGGCCCTCAGCCAAGTAACCAATGGTCGTGGTAAGGAAAAAATTGTGTGGGGCATGTCCCAAGAATAATCCTTCTAGGATTTGAAGTAGCACTTGTGTTCATCCCCAGTACTTTCATTACCGGACCTGCAACATCTCTTTAAGATCGAGACAGATTCTTCACACTATGTTGTGGGCGTCGTTCTCACTCAACACGACCACCCCATGGCATATCATACTGAGACACTATTAGATGTTTTTCATAAGTACCCTACTTACTAAAAATAAATGTACTCCATTGTGCAAGCCTACCTCCATTAGAGACATTACATTATTGGGAAGGAGACAGTGATCCACACTAATCATAAGCCACTATAGTTCATACAGACCTAAGGAAAATTGTAGAATGACCGCCATCAGAAGTGGTCCACATACTTACAACAGTTCCACCTCAACATCAAGTATAAAACATGAATTACCAACCTAGTTGTTTATTTCCTCATCCGACCTCCAGTCACAACACTCGCCATGGTGCTAAGCTCTTATAGCCACGAGACCTCCGGATGGCCCCACCTCTATGAGACAAACCCTGACTTCTCCACCACCTACCAAATGTTGGGTGCAAACTCATTGGTCACTAATTTCCATCTTCAGGATGGGTTGTTTTGTCGTCTGGGCCATCTCTGCGTTCCATCAAGCGAGTGCGTGAAGCTGATTTGGGAATCTCACTATAGTTGGGTGGTAAGACACTTTGGCATCGAAAAGACAATGGCAGTGTTGTAGAAACATTTCTACTGGCCAAAACTTTGACATGATGTCGACAAGTATATCAAGTTCTACACCACCTCCGCTATTTCCAAACCAACCACTAAGAAACTTGTACACCCCTCTTCATATTCCTGACAGGCCATGGAAATCCATCTCAATGGACTACATGCCAGGCCTTCCATCCACTAAGAGGGGAAATCACTATGTTTTGTGGTTGTTGATCGCTTTTCCAAAATGACGATTATGGTCGCTTGCAAGAAGAGCATCACAATAGAGGCCACTACCAAGCTATTCTTTGAACGAGTATGGGTACATTTTGGGATCCCAAAAACCATTGTCTCAAATCAGGATAGTCACTTCCTCAGCACATTCTGGTCAAGCCTCTGGTCACTGCTGGATACCAAGCTCACCAAATCCACTTCCTTCCACCCCCGGACAGATGGCCAAATTCAGGTCGTCAATCGAATGATTGTGCATATTATGCGCATGAAAAATTCCAAGAACCCCCACACAAGGGATGAGAGTATTCCCTATGTCCAACATATCTACAACCGAGACTGGCCACAACCCCCTTTAGGTGGGGTTGGGATTCCAAACATTGGGCCCCATGGATGTTGCACTACCCTTGGTGACCACCTCAGCCAACTCGTCCCCTGCTCCACCTGAAGCTGACAAAGCCACCTGGTTCATTGAGTAGATCCAACATATCCGCCAATAGGTTCAATATATTTTACAGAAGTCCAATGCCAAGTACAAGCAGTGCCATGATCAACATCGGGTGCCACATAAGTTTTAGGTGGGCGATAAAGTGTGGTTGCACTTGCAAAAAAAACACCTTACAGGGCCCCATCGGAGGCTTCACCCACTTCGTTATGGGTCATACACCATCACCAACGTTGTGGGTGACAATGATTTTGAGCTCATCATTCCTCCTTTCCTTGGCTTCCACCCAGTATTCAACGTGGCTCTCCTTCGGCCATATTTCCCACCATTATTGGACACCTTCGAGATAGCAGAGCAGTTGACACAAACATATATCAACCCTGACTGCATGCAACATGCATCCAATGATCAGATTGTGGACACACGGGTCAAGGGAACTAGACAACAAATGATCCAACTTTATCAAGTTGTCAAAGAAAGATCAACTCCTGCACCAAGGCAACTGGCTCACCCAGGGCCAAATTCAACAGAAATTTCCTCATCTAATGGGGGAACTCAATGCAATGGAGACCATTGCTTCCTAAGGGGGGAGGGTTCATCCAGATGGATTTCGGTGGCCTCCCACCTATTCCAACTAGTCATTTTGGCAGTTTTCCAGTTTGGCAAGTTTTTTCCTAGTTTCCATGTGCCTGACTTCTGAGGTCGTTTTGAGGCCCTAAACAACGTTTTTAGGGCTCGCCATAGTTAGAAAATATACAAAGTTAGATTTTGATGGAAACATGTGTAGTACTCGGATAGACCTTTCCAACGGGCTATCGTGCGCCTAAAATGAAGATCGTATGCAAAAGTTACGGTCCTAGAAAGTTGATGTGCTAGCTTACCCCAACGAGGCCCACATGACTTTTGTCGCTTCATCTCCTAGAGTTAGGTTTTTGGATGTCTAGGGTTTTGGAATTCATCTTTATTGTAAAAAGGCCTTCAGAGCCTCATTGTAATGATCTTCTTATGAATGAGCGCAACCGTCACATCTCTTCTTAGAGATAAGCTACCACCATTCCAACAAGCTTGTTTTCCGTTGCGTTTTACAGTTTCAACTTATTTCCTTATTGAATAGAAACCTTCTTTATTGTATCTCTGTTATTTTGTGATAAACATATTTTAATAATCTGTATTCATTTCATTTTTCTCATAAAATACAGATAAAATTATGTGTAGGAGAGCTGGTCTTGCTCAAGATCAGCAGAGATCAGTTCCCATTGCCGAAAGGAGTGGCTCCATCTCTCATCTGAAGGTATGAGGGACCATTCAAAGTTCTTCAAAAGATTGACAATGTCACCTACAGATTGTTGTTGTTCCACATGTGACACATTCATCCCATTTTCCACGTTATCCAGTTGAATTCATGCCAGAGGGACCCGGATGACCCAAGTTGAGTTGAGTCATCCAGGTCGTCAGCCATAGTTGCAGATAAGCCAGAGTTGGAAGTAGAGAATATTTTAGAACATCGCATATTGGGATGGAGCAGAGGTAGAGTGCATGAGTACTTCATCCATTGGAAGGACAAACCCAATGACAAGAACAATTGGGAGAGGTATGAGTGCTTGTGGAAGTATGAGGACATGATTTGAGAGTTTGATAGAGGTTGCTACGGATCACAAGTGGTATGAAAGTTGTCAAGATGACAAAAAGTTTAGTGGGGGAGGATGTAAGGCCTCCTAGGACACCTATCGAGAGCACATGATAGTTGGGAAGATTCAACGAAGGAATGAACGAAGAGTACAAGGAGGAAATGATCAGTTGGGAAAACGAAAATGCTTTGGTGTGGGCAAGAGCACCTTGGGCACACACCCTTCTTCCCTTGTGATCGACAACAAAGACTTGGGTTTTGTTTGGGAAAGGGTGGGGAAACTTGGGAGCATGCCCAAGAAGTGGAACCATCTTCCCTCGGTAGCATGGGCGCATCAAAGAGGTTGAACGACTCCCTCAGCACACCCACGAAGAGTCACGACACTCAGCACAAGGAAGAACACGAGACAAGGGGTGCATCGGTCCAAGAGACAAACGATTGATGGGTGCATGAGCTTATATGGGCGAACTGGGTCCACGAAGTGGCGTGATGGTTGATTGAGTGTGACAATTCACGAAGGGGTGGGACACACTGAAGAGATGCAATGTTTTTCACAAGTAACTCTTGGAGTCCATATAAAAGTGATGAAGGAGCATCGCAATTACCCAAAAGCGAGCATGGAGCCAGTGCATGTGTTTTTAAACACATGACATATTTTCTTTAAGAACTTTTTGAAATTGAAGCGCCAAACCTTTAATGAATCCTTTATGAAGGAGCACCTTTTGTATGTTGTATCAGACCTCGAGCCATACGCTCTTGTTTGAAGTAGATAGGAGGCATTTAATAGATTTAATGCTGGTAGATAGATGTTTAAGTCTAGATTTGATAGTTTAGAGTCTGAGAGGGAAAACGGATATAGCCACCCTCATTGTATCTTTGTAACATAGAGCAATCAAGCATTCAAGAGAAGAGGAGAGCAATCAGAGAACTGTGTAGAGAATGTCCATGTACAGATATTGAGTTAATAGAAGAAAGCTTTGATTCAAATCCATGGTTATGTGTCTATTCTCTGTGTATTGATGATATGCTCATGAATGTTTGTCTTTCTGTTATGCATTTTATTTATATATGCTGTGCATGTGATTTCATGTCTCAGTTGAAGTCTGAAGAGGTGGAGGAATGAGCTTCAATTGTTTCTCTATCTGAGCCAGGAGATTCCTGCAAGGTGTGCAGATGAATTCATCTGCATGGAGTGCGTTGATGAGGGCTCAGTAGGCTAACTCTTGCTCTCATTCACCCAGAAGTGGATTTGAGTTGTTGAAGCTGTGCAAAAAGGTGCGCAGGCTGAACCAGAAGTCTCAGTTGTTAATCTGAGCAGAGGAGGTTGAAGACTGTTGCTGCATAAAGTGCACAAAGTCAGAAGGAGTTCAACACTAGAGAAGTTGTTGAATGTTGAGCACAAGGAACGCGCACGAATCCATCTGAAGGGATCAGAGTGGAAAATCTCAGGAGGTTTAGCACCTTTGTGATATCGTGGAAGAGATCCCAGAAGGTTCATCGAACAAAGGCCAAGCAGGAGTTGCAGGCACAGGCTTGGAGGGAAATTTGGAGAAGAAACACTTAGTCGTTCCGGAGAAATCCTCGAGAAGGAGAAATCGACGGTCATTATTCGCCGAGGGAATTAGCGAAATCCTGCCAGCCGTCAGATCTGGGAAATTTGTGCATGGTTTAAGCCTTAGCGTGCAGGGAAGAATCTGGAATTCATCGGGACTCAGCTCATCGGAGGATCGAAGTTTTCAGAGACAAGAGTCTCGTGCCTAAAATCGCGACCAGCGATTTCCCGAAAGGATTTCAATCGTTGATCTCATCAGGGGTACGTGGCAAGAGATCCCAAGGGTCGCGAATCGGAGAATCGGGGTTCCGGAGAGAGGGACTTTGCGCGTTGAAATCGCGATTGGCGATTTCTCGACGTGATCAGAGTCGTTGATCCATAGGATGCGTGTCCGAGGATCCAGTGGCATCGGAGTTCGGCATTTCGGGGTTTCGGGGGACAAAGGAATCGTCACCCCAGGAATCGCGATATCGCGAAACGCGATATCCCGACATTCAGAGTCGTGGGCCCCGGAAGGTGTGATAGGGAACAGGTGTCAATAGATCGGAGTTCGGGTATTTGTAAGTCCCGTGAACTTCGACTACGGAAATCGCGATACTCTGATACGCGATTTCCCGACAGGGTCAAGGCCTGTAGTGATGAACAGGTGTCAGAAGACCAAGTCTACCCGTGAGCAGAGGACAGGTGGCATCGGAGATCGAAGGATCGTGGATCCTGTGGACGCGAGTCCTATACACTTCGTTTTCGCGAAGTCCGAATTCTGATAGGGAAAGGACTGTGGTCTCGTGGAGTGCGAACATATGTGAGAAGAATTAGCCAGAGGAGCTAAGGAGCACGTGGAAGTGCCATCGGAGCTCGGGAATCGGGAATCCTTGAGGCGAGTAATTCACTACCTCGCAAACACTGATTTCCTAACGGGAAAATTATCGATAAGGAACAAGGAAGCCGTGGGTGAGTGATCATCGGGATTCGGGGATTGGTGAGACCTGATGCTATGAGTCTCAGACTCGCGACCACGCAATATCTAATTTCCCGATAATAAAGGTAGGTCATCAGAGGAGCATCTTGTGGGTGCAGAAAAGTCTCTATAAGGGATTTGAGGGGCAATTTAGCTCTTCAGGCCTGGGAGGAAGAAGGTCCTGGTGGGAGCGGACGTGCCCTAGGTGGCCGTTTGCATCAGAGTGGTATCAGAGCGGATTTATTGTCTGTATATTTCAGGCAATAGGGGGAAGAAGAGGAAAGCACTCTAATACACACCAGAGTGGTATCAGAGCGGGATTGACTCTTTGTTTTCTATAGCAGAGAAAGAGAAGAGGAATTCATCATGCCACCCAAAAGGGAAAGACAATCACCCGACCCAGAAGATAGAGAGGTGAGAAGAAGAGGCAGAGAAGTAGGAAATCCAGAGATGTAAAGACATATGAGAGATCTTCGAGCAAGGCTTGAGGACATGGAGGCAGCTCAAAGACGCACAGTCGGTGCTGGAGATCTGAGTGACTCCGAAGGTGAAGTTGAAGCTGAGCCACAAGGATAAATTGAAGCCTAGGATGCATCTAATGAGAGGTTGATAAAAGATATCGCCCGAATGAGTTCAAAGATGAAGATGGACATTCCAACTTACGAAGGAAGTCTGGATGCAGAAGAGTTGTTGGATTGGATCAGGGCTCTTGACACCTACTTCGATTATGAAGATATCGAAGAGGACAAAAAGTTCAGGCATGTTGTCACAAAGTTGAAGGGACATGCAACATTATGGTGGGACGAGCTTCAAGCAGACAGACGTTCCAAAGGAAAGAAAAAGATCAAAAGCTGGGATCGAATGATTGCGAAGATGAAGGAAAAATTCATCCCGAGAGATTATCAGATCACACTGTTCAGGAGGATGCAGAACCTGAGACAGAAGTTGATGACGGTGAAGGAGTACACTGAAGAGTTCTACAAGCTCAATATCAGAGCAGGTCATCGGGAGAGCGATGATGAAAAAGTTGCTAGGTATATGAATGGCTTAAGATACGATATCCAAGATGAGATGAGCATGACAACCATCAGAACAGTGGAGGATGCGTATCAGATGGCATTGAAAGCCAAAGAAAAGCTAAGCCGTAAGCCAGCACAGCAAGGCCGAGGTAGGAGCCAACCAAAAGATAAATCAGTTGCTCAGAATAGGTTCCAGAAATCCAAGGATGAGTGGAAGAAGCCTCAGACAAGAACAGAAAAAGGTGGGAGTTCTCAGCGAGGCCAGCACACTGAACAACGAAGGTAGCAAACAGAACAAGGTCTAGGATACGCTAACAATAACACTTTTCCTCGTACCAGAGGTAGAGGAAGAGGCAGAGGTGGAGTCATCACATGCTACACATGTGGAAAGGATGGACATAAAGCAGTTGACTGCCTAGATAGGAAGAAGGACAGAGGAGAAGCTCACATCGCCGAAGCACAGAGGTGAAATGCTGAGACAGAAGACGCAGAAGACGGAAGGTCGTTGATGATGCGTAAGGTTCTCTTAACACCCGAGAAGGAGGTGGAGGACACAGCACAAAGAAACAGACTATTCAGAACTGTATGTAAAACCAAAGATAGGATGTGCAAGGTTATTGTGGAAAGTGGAAGCACAGACAATCTCGTTTCGACCGAGATGGTGGAAAAACTGGAGTTGGAGACGACTGATCATCCAAGCCCATACAAAGTCTCATGGCTACAGAAGGGACATCAGGTAAATGTCACCAAACAATGCTTAGTTGACATCAAGATAGGAGGATATAATGATAAAATTCTCTGTGATGTTATTCCTATGGATGTATGTCATTTATTGCTAGGCAGACCATGGCAATATGACAGGAACGTAGTTCATGATGGGAAAATGAATACATACACTCTGGAGAAGAATGGGAGAACGCATATGTTACTTCCAATCAAAGATAAAGAAGTAAAGCCAGAGCCGAGAAATACCATACTTCTCATGAGTGGGAAAGAACTTCTGGCAGAGGTAAAGAAGAAGGAAGATCCACAATTCTTTGTGGTCAGGAAACCAAGGGTTGTTTTGACCAGCACAAGAGTGGATGATTTGTCGGAAGAAATTCAGGAACTACTGGAGGAGTTCGCTGATATTGTGGTAGACGAATTGCCTCATTTGTTGCCGCCAATGAGGAGTGTGAGTCATCACATAGACCTCATACCAGGAGAAAGTTTACCAAACAAAGCTGCGTATAGGTTGACGCCGCAGGAGAACAAAGAAGTTAAAAGGCAGGTACAAGAACTGCTGGATAAAGGACTGGTCAGAGAAAGTTTAAGTCCGTGTGTCGTTCCAACGGTACTGAGTCCGAAGAAAGATGGAGGCTAGAGAATGTGTACAGACTCCAAATCCATTAACAAAATTACCATCAGATACAGATTTCCACTGACGAGAATGGATGATCTGATGGATTGCCTGAGCGGGGCAAAGTATTTTTCAAAGGTTGATTTGAAAAGCGGATACCATCAGATTCACATGAGGGAAGGCGATGAATGGAAGACAGCCTTCAATACCAACGAGGGGTTGTACGAATGGCTAGTCATGCCGTTTGGCTTGACGAATGCACCAATCACATTCACGAGGCTGATGAATGAAGTACTGAAGGAATTCATTGGTAAGTTTGTCATTGTTTATTTAGATGACATATTAATCTTCAGCAAGTCAAAAGAAGAACATCTGAAGTATTTAACTGCAGTAATGAGGAAGCTACAGCAAGAGAAGTTGTTGATTAACATGAGGAAGTCTTCATTTATGAAGAGAGAACTCATTTACTTGGGGTTTGTCATATCGGCAAATGAATTGAAGATGGATCCAAGTAAAGTGGAGGTAATTAAAAATTGGCCATCACCAAGAAATGTTTTCGAGGTGAGAAGTTTTCATGGATTGGCTAGTTTCTACCAGAAATTCATCAGGAATTTTAGTGGAATTAGCGCAGCGATGATGGACACGGTCAAGAAAAGACATAAATATTTTCATTGGACTGAAGAGGCCGAGAAGAGCTTCAATTTGTTGAAGCGAAAGATCACCGAACAATCGGTTTTGGTGTTTCCGGATTTTACTAAGGTGTTTCAAGTGAAATGTGATGGAAGTGGCTTTGCCATAGGAGCGGTCTTGAGCCAGGAGGATCAACCGATCGCATATTTCAGCGAGAAGATGGATGAGGCCAAAGTCAAATACTCCACGTATGATAAAGAATTTTATGCTATCATACAGGCGCTGAAGAAGTGGAGACATTATTTGATTCCGAAGGAATTTGTTTTGTATAGTGATAATCATGCATTACAGTTTGTGACTCAACAAGAGAAGTTGAATCAGAAACATGCCAAATGGGTAGAGTATATGCAGAATTTTACATTTGTAATTAAACACATTTCAGGTACTGCTAACAAAGTGGCTGATGCTTTGAGCATGAAATGTTTGTTGCTGCAGGAGTTCCGAGTCAAAACATTGGGTTTTGAAAATCTTAAAGATATGTATGCAGGTGATGCAGATTTTGCAGAAGCATATGAGGCAGCTGAGAATCCAGTTCTCAGAGACAAAAGCCCATGGATGGACTACATGATCCAAAATGAATTGTTGTTTAGAGGCAACCAGTTATGTATTCCAAATTTCTCCATGAGGGAGAATCTGCTAAAAGAGAAGCACAGCGAAGGATTGGCAGGACATTTTGGCCACGATAAGACATTTGCAAAGTTGAGCGAAGCATACTTTTGGCCAGGGATGCGGTCATAAGTCAAGAAGTTTGTTGACAGATGTAGAATTTTCCAACATTCAAAGGGCTAGAAGCAGAATGCAGGGTTCTATCAATCCTTACCCATACCAGAGAGGCCGTGGGATGAAATCAGCATGGATTTCGTGCTAGGATTGTCAAGGACGCAAAGAGGACATGATTCAATCTTTGTGGTGGTTGACAAGTTCTCGAAAATGGCACATTTTATTCCATGCCATAAGACCAGCAATACGACTCATATCGCAAACTTGTTTTTTAAAGAGATCGTTAGACTTCATGGTTTACCCAGAAGCATAGTATCAGACAGGGATACGAAATTCATTGGACATTTCTGGAGGACACTCTGGAAGAAGATGGGGACTAACTTAATGTTCAGTTCAGCCTACTATCGCCAGACAGATGGAAAAACAGAGGTGGTGAATAGAAGTCTGGGAGATTTACTCAGAAGCCTGGTGACAGAGAACCATAGCAACTGGGACAATGTGTTGCCACAGGCAGAGTTCGCGTACAATGATTCTGTGAACAGAAGCACAGGTAAAAGTCCATTTGAGATTGTATATGGCAGGCAACCGAGAGGAGTATCTGAACTGAGGGATTCAGAGCAGATAATAACCAAGAGCGCAAGCGCTGAAGAATTCGCAGAAGCGATGGAAGAACTTCACAGCAGAGTGAAGCAGCGATTGCTGGAAACAAACCAGGAATACAAGCGCAGAGCAGATCAGCATCGGAGACAACTTCGATTCGAAGTTGGTGATCTAGTTTTGGAACATCTGAGGAAAGAAAGATTCCCAAGGGGAACATATAAAAAACTAAAGATGAAGAAAATTGGGCCATGCAGAGTCCTGAAGAAATTGGGAGAAAATGCTTATGAGATTGAATTGTCGGATGAGATTGGAATATCTCCGACATTCAATGTCTCAGACTTATATCCATATAAAGCTGAGGAAGCAGGAGCTGGAAGTGATGAACAGCGAGAGATCCAGTGGCAGAAGAAGATGTTGATTGCAGAAAAGCCACAAATGGAGCATATACTTGACAAAAGAGTGAGCAAAAAGACCAGGCGAAAAGAATACTATGAGTATCTGATCAAATGGAAGAACCATCCAGTGGAAGATGCCAGCTGGGAAAGTGAAGCAGATATTCAAAGGCATGCACAGACCGTGCAGGAGCTCATGGACAGGATCCCATGAAAGTTTTCAAGCCGAGGAGTATGATGCAGGAGCATCACAATTACCCAAAAGCGAGCATGGTGCCAGCGCATGTGTTTTTAAACACATGACATATTTTCTTTAAGAACTTTTTGAAATTGAAGCGCCAAACCTTTAATTAATCCTTTATGAAGGAGCGCCTTTTGTATGTTGTATCAAACCTCGAGCCATACCCTCTTGTCTGAAGTAGATAGGAGGCATTTAATAGATTTAATGTTGGTAGATAGATGTTTAAGTCTAGATTTGATAGTTTAGAGTCTGAGAGGGAAAATGGATATAGCCACCCTCATTGTATCTTTGTAACATAAAGCAGTCAAGCATTCAAGAGAAGAGGAGAGCAATCAGAGAACTGTGTAGAGAGCGTCCATGTACAGATATTGAGTTAATAGAAGAAATCTTTGATTCAAATCCATGGTTATGTGTCTATTCTCTGTGTATTGATGATATGCTCATGAATGTTTGTCTTTCTGTTATGCATTTTCTTTGTATATGTTGTGCATGTGATTTCATGTCTCAGTTGAAGTCTGAAGAGGTGGAGGAATGAGCTTCAATTGTTTCTCTATCTGAGCCAGGAAATTCCTGCAAGGTGTGCAGTTGAATTCATCCACATGGAGTGCGTTGATGAGGGCCCAGTAAGCTAACTCTTGCTCTCATTCACCCAGAAGTGGATTTGAGTTGTTGAAGCCGTGCAAAAAGGTACGCAGGTTGAACCAGAAGTCTCAGTTGTTAATCTGAGCAGAGGATATTGAAGACTGCTGCTGCAGAAAGTGCACAGAGTCGGAAGGAGTTCAACACTAGAGAAGTTGTTGAATGTCGAGCGCAAGGAACGTGCACGAATCCATCTGAAGGGATCAGAGTGGAAAAGCTCAGGAGGTTTAGCACCTTTGTGATATCGTTGAAGAGAGCCCAGAAGGTTCATCGAACAAAGGCCAAGCAAGAGTTGCAGGCACAGGCTTGGAGGGAAATCTGGAGAAGGAACACTTAGTCGTTCCGAAGAAATCCTCGAGAAGGAGAAATCGACGGTCAGTATTCGCCGAGGGAATCAGCGAAATCCCGCCAACTGTCAGATCTGGGAAAGTTGTGCACAGTTTAAGCCTTAGCGTGCAGGGAAGAATCTGGAAGTCATCGGGACTCGGCTCATCGGAGGATCGGAGTTTTCAGAGACAAGAATCTCGTGCCTAAAATCACGACCAGCGATTTCCCGAAAGGATTTCAATCGTTGATCTCAGCAGGGGTATGTGGCAAGAGATCACAAGGGTCGTGAATCAGAGAATCGGGGTTCCGGAGAGAGGGACTTTGCGTGTTGAAATCGTGATTAGCGATTTCCCGACGCGATCAGAGCCATTGATCCGCAGGACGCGTGTCCGAGGATCCAGTGGAATCGGAGTTCGGCATTTCGGGGTTTCTGGGGACAGAGGAATCGTCACCCCAGGAATCGCGATATCGTGAAACGCGATATCCCGACATTCAGAGTCGTGGGCCCCGGAAGGTGTGACAGGGGATAGGTGTCAATAGATCGGAGTTCGGGTATTTGTAAGTCCCGTGAACTTCGACCACGAAAATCGCGATACTCTAATACGCGATTTCCCGACAGGGTCAAGGCCTGTAGTGAAGAACAGGTGTCAAAAGACCAAGTCTTGCTGTGAGCAGAGGACAGGTGGCATTGGAGATCGGAGGATCGGGGATCCTGTGGACGCGAGTCCTATACACTTCGTTTTCGCGAAGTCCAAATTCCGATAGGGAAAGAACCGTGATCTCGTGGAGTGCGGACATATGTGAGAAGAATTAGCCAAAGGAGTTAAGGAGCGCGTGGAAGTGCCATCGGAGCTCGGGAATCGAGAATCCTTGAGGCGAGTAATTCACTACCTCGCAAACACCGATTTCCCGACGGGAAAATTCCCGATAAGGAACAAGGAAGCTGTGGGCGAGTGATCATCGGGATTCGGGGATTGGTGAGACCCGATGCTATGAGTCTTAGACTCGCGACCACGCAATATCTGATTTCCCGATAATAAAGGCAGGTCATCAGAGGAGCATCCTGTGGGTGCAGAAAAGTCCCGATAAGGGATTTGAGGGGCAATTTAGCTCTTCGGGCCTGGGAGGAAGAAGGTCCTGGTGGGAGCGGACGTGCCCTAGGTGGCCGTTTGTGTCAAAAAGCAAGGATGCACAACCAAATGATAGAAAGGAAAACCAAGTGAAGGAAAGAGATGGAGCTTTCAGGTTGGGCGCACTAATGGGGTGCACCTCAGGTTGAGGCAAGGAGGAACAACAAAGGGGAGTCTTGGTGTGACAAAATCATGGGTCTGAATAGTTATGATGTGTAAGGCAGAGTTGTGAGACTCTACCCATCTTTGTAATTGGGATAGTAGTGCCCTCTTTGTAAAGCTTCTTTCTGATTCAGAATATAAATAAACGAAGTCAGGTATTAGGCACTGTTGGTGCCTCCCGCACTATATATTTGTCTCTTGTGTTTCACATGTTTTTTGTTGTAGGCCAAATTGACTAAGTGTTAAACTAAGTTAACAAATTTTTAAGTATACAACTGAGTTGCATAGATTAAAGATGTGACTCGTCTGTAGCCTAGAACAGAGTATGGGTATGCTCTAGGTGAAGAGGCATAGTTCAAGTGAAGTATCCTTGGTTGATCCAAGTTGTCAATGGAGAATCACTGCGATGTCGCATGCCCACGAGATGCCAAGGTTGGACTTGGGCATAACTTTTGGGGGTGTGACAACTTGTTGTACGGGCATGGGGAGATTAGTGTCATTCCAAAGGGAGCTATGGGGCTATTTTCTTGAGGACCCATCGACTCCCTTTGTTCTATCAACACTCTTCCAATTTATAACATTTAACGAAAAAATAGGATTAGCATTTTATTGAAACATGTTGATAAACTTAGCATTGCCCCACCTTTCAATAAACAATTGAGGAGATCACAAGTGTTATAACTGTGAGAGTGATCAATCCCTTGTGCTGAGGAGGTTTTGAGGGGCAACTAAGGGCGGGCCTCTGATATGGGTAACATGACGATGATTCTAACCAAGCTTTAGGGGGGCTTACGCAGAAGATTCCAATACGAACAACACCCCCCTCCCCCCCACTTCAAATACACATCTTTATCAACTGAGTAATTGGAAGAGCATAGTCGGTGGAACTGGTGAACCATGCAATTTGAGTCTAAAATCGGGGCCAGCATTTTGGGGTCATGTATGTAAGGCCAGATGCTACTAGAAAGCACATGATCTGATTGGAGATAGATTCGAGGTCATGTGTGGGAGTAAGGCCACATGCTACTAGAAAGCATGTGACTCCATTGGAGATAGCTTCAACAATGAACATAAGGGAAACTAACTTTCTTGTGGCTATTATCTAGTCTAAAACTGACTTTTAGTTTTGGAATAAGATTTAAAACTACTTCTGATTGGCTTAGAGCTCATCTTCTTCCGACATAATGAAAGAAAAAACACACTTACTAAAAAAATTGTTGTGGACTGGACAGAATCGGTGCCAAAGAAAATTCCAAATAAAAATTGTCCCCCAAGTCAAGCTCGTTGTGGACTCGACTAAGTCGTTAACAACCAAATTCCAAATAAATCAAATACGTTGTGGTCTTGACTGAATGGGTGCCTAACAAAATCCAACTTAAAACTCGTGGTGGACTGAAGTCTGAAATGAATGGCAACCAACCAAATTCCCACTGGACTGAATGGCACCCACCAAATTTCAACGAAAAAACGCGCCCACACGTACCAAAAAAGAAGTCGTGGACTTGACTGAATGGGCACCTAGCAAAATCCAAATAAAAACGCGCCCATCGTCAAACACGTGGTGGACCGAAATGAATGGCGCTGGACTGAAATGGTACAAACCAAATTTCAACCAAAAAAACGCTGAATCCACACTTACCAAAAAAAACGCACCCATTGTCAAAACCGTTGTGCACTGGACTGAATGGTACCAGCCAAATTCCACGGTGTGATCCTGGATTGCAGGGGGTAACAACGAAATTGCACACTGTGGACCTCAACTGTATACGTACCACAAAATTCCAAATAAATTTACTGAGTTGCTCTGTTCTGTACCACTCAATACGTCATTGGTCTTTCCTTCACTATTTTTCTTCCCTCTAGAACTTCTTACGCTGCTTCATTTCCATGAATTCACATGTATGCTATGAGGGCAGGGCCCTGTAAGAAGACTTTGACTTTGCTGGTACCAACTTAACTCATTCAGTCGTTGTGCTACTCATGATAAGAAGACTTAAACTTTGTGGGCCAATCCCAAAAGGAACACAATTGGACACTTTTGATACGACTTCATTTGAAAAGAATAAATATCTATGTTGTGATCAATTCCGACTATGCAAGGATGATAATCATTTACAACCATGCAAGGAAACATGCAATTCAATACAACCATGTAAGAAGAATAGCACAAGCAAAGGAGATTGGTGGAATAGCGTGAATGAAAAAGTGTCATTAATTGCATTAGGGTTGGGATTAGGGATTGGATTTGGCAGTGTTGTGATTGTGATGGCCATATGGGATAAAACTAGGAGTTGGGTGGTACCCTCAAATATAAAGCCATTCTATGGAGTATATCGATTTCCTAAATAATTGGTAATGTACCACATTACATTATCATGACTAGAAATCCTATGATATTCTTGTAAAAATAAGTTCAAAAATGGAAGGAAAATAAATATAATAGTACTCTTTTTTGTGTGTTTTAATGTGAATATGATGCAAATTGTACTTGTTATTAATAAATAATAAAATAACAAACAAATGTGAAATTTTATCAGTTTATATTTTCCTAAAATTTTGTAAGATCACAATTTTCTCCTTTCTTCTCGTTTTTGGGAGTGAAGTTTCGATATCTTGTTATTATCTTTCTAAAATACATGCTCCCTTTGACCTCGACTCGTGATATTTTTAAAATACATGCTCTCTGTCGAAATCCAGTGAGAAAGTATTGGATTAACACATTTGAGTGGCTAAGTCTGTATAATCTGAATTCCCCAGGGGTTTTTCAACACACTTAATCCATTTATGCATTCAAAAATACAATTTAATAACAAATATTTAAATGTTGCAGTATTGTTAGCACTCAATGTGCAGTGTTAAAATTTTAACCTTCGACTAAATATCGGATCTCGTAGCACATCTAACACGGGTGGACATTCTTGTAGCACATCATTAATAAGTTTTTATTAATTTATTCTTGTAGCACATCATTAATAAGATTTTACTAATTTATTCTTGAAGCACATCATTAATAAGATTTTATTAAGTTTTTGACATCTTAGCCACTTTGTACCAACTTCCCAAAAATATCAAGATCCTTGTATAACTTTGTCAAAATTCCCCATAACTACAAATTTTCAATTTGATGAAATCTCTTAAATTATCCTTTCTTTTCAAAATTCAAAATTTCATTAGTGAATTCTAGTTTGCTACCCAAAATGCCAAAATTATTTTGTTGTTACACCCTAAGTCAAAAAATCAAGTGAATAAATTATTATTATTATTATTATTATTATTATTATATAATAATATATTTTTAAGGTCACGACCAAGCCACACCAAATTGGTGTATGAGACCCCTTGTTTGTGGGACAAGGGACCCCCTCCGCCCAAAGTTTGACTGGTAAACATAGATATGATGATGATGATGATTAACGTCCACTAAGACCTAATTAGTTTATCAGACCTTAAGAGGGTAAGTGATTACTTGTGATTCTTTAGAATTTTGTTTTTGTGCTCGAAAAGCATTAAGAGAAGCTTTCCAAGATCACCATACTTTTGTTGAGTTAAGAGCTTAGGAAGGTTGGTAGTGTGATCAGTATGTTGAAAATGAGATCTAATATGGGTATACGTTGGACAATCTAAGAGAAAGTGCTTTTCATCTTCAACATTCTTAGTGTCACAAAGGTGACACACTCTTTCATCCCGTGGTGTTTTAGGAATTGACCAACGCCCAGTTTCACTATGGAGCTCGTGAGAATTTGTTCTTATCTTAGCAATGCTTATTTTTTTCTTTACACTTGGAAAAACAGATAGATAATTTTGATCTTCTAGATTAGGGTTGATTACAT
>ML784228.1:759176-771777 GCA_009831015.1 Picea engelmannii | reverse complement strand
ATTTAACTCTGTTGGTGTGAGTTGTTCTGCCATGTCGGATGTGTCTAGTAGAGGTGGAAAGTAGGGCCGAAGGCGGTCCACATTGAACATTGGGTGCAGACCAAGGAATGGTGGAATGCTAAGCTCAAAGGCATTTCCCCCTATAGCCTTGGTGAGGGTGTACGACCCATATCGAAGCGGACGAAGCTTGCAGTGGGGTCCAACGAGGTGCTCCTTTTGCAAATGCAACCACACTTTGTCGCCCACTTGGAAGTTGTGTGGCACCCGATGTTGATCATGTCGCTTCTTGTACTTAGCATTGGCTCTATCCAAGATGTCATGAACATGTTGGCGGATGTGTTGAATGTGATCAATGAAGTTGTTTTCCTTATCCGCCTTAGACTGGACATGATTTGAATCTTCCTGAGTAGCCATAAATGGCATGGCTATGTCAATGGGACATAGTGGCTGGAATCCCAAGCCCACTTGAAAGGGGTTGTGGCTGGTTGAGCTATGGAGAGCCCAGTTGTAGCTATGTTGTACATAGGGAAGGCTCTCATCCCATGTGCGTGGATGCTTTGAATTATACATGCGCAGAATGTGTACGATCATCCGGTTGACGACCTCTGTCTGGCCATCAGTTTGCGGATGGAAAGTTGTGGACTTGGTGAGCTTGGTGTCCAATATCAACCAGAGGCTGGACCAAAATGTATTGAGGAACCTACTGTCCTGATCTGAGATGATAGACTTTGGGATCCCAAAGTGTACCCACATTCGTTCAAAGAAGAGTTTAGCAGTGGCTTCTACTACGATATTCTTCTTCCAGGCCATCATAATGGGCATCTTCGAGAATCGGTCGACGACCACAAAAACAAAGTCATTGCCATGCTTAGTAGAAATAATTCTGACATGTAATCCATAGAGATGGATTCCCAAGGTTGAATGGTGGTAGGAAGCGGAGTATAGAGGCCTTGTTTCTTGATGGTCGGTTTGGCAATGGCGCAAGCAATGCATGACTTGATGTACTTCCCAACATCTTGTCGAAGGTTCGACCAATAGAAATACTTTTGCAGTAATGACATGGTTTTCTCGACCCCGAAATGCCCAGCAACCTGACTGTAGTGCACCTCCCAAATCATCTTGGCACGCTCGCTTGAAGGAACACAAAGGTTTCCCAAGTGACATAGTAGGGCATCCTGGAGGTGAAAATTGGGAACTTCCTTACCCTCCAAGAGTGTATTGTATGTGTGGCCGAATTATGGATCTCTTGTGTAGAGAAGCGGCCAATCGGAAGTCTCATGCCCACAAGAGTTGAGCACAGTGGTTAGTGCCACGATGGGTGGTCGACTGAGGCAGTCTGCAACATTATTGGTGCTGCCTTTTTTGTACTTAATGTACAAATGAAAATGTTGCAGGTATGTGGACCACTTCTTATGGCGATCGTTCTGCAACTTCCCTTGTGTCTGTATGAACTGCAGGGGTCGGTGGTCTGTGTGGATGACCGTTTCCTTTCCCAAAATGTAATGCTTCCATTGTCAACAAGCCTGCATAATGGAATACATTTCTTTTTCATAAGTGGGATACCTCCGGACTGTGTCGGAAAGTGTCTCACTGTGATATGCCACTATATGCCCATGTTGAGTAAGGACTGCCCCAATAGCATAGTAAGAGGCATCTATCTCGATCTCAAATGGTTTTTGCAAGTCTGGTAATGTGAGCACTAGTGCAGAGCAGAGGAGATGCTTCAACTCACCGAACGCCTTCTGTTGAGATTCAGACCAAAATAATTTTTCTTTAGCTCCTCCCTTGGTGACTTGACTCAAGGGCCAAGTGATATGAGAGAATCCCAACACAAACCTACAATACAAATTGGAAAGACCTAAAAAGATGCAGAGCTCTATTAGGGTGGTTGGGGCTAGCCAATCCCGAATGACTTGGATCTTTGATGGATCCACATGCACCCCCTACTCATCAATAATGTATCCCAGATACTGAACCTGGGTTATGCCAAAAGTGCATTTCTCCAAATTGGCACACAACTTGTGTTGCCGCAGTGTTTGGAGGACCTGTCGGATGTGGTGGAGGTTCTCTTCCCAAGTCTGGCTGAAGATCAGAATGTCATCCAAGTACACCACTACAAATGAGTTGGTGAATGGTCGTAGGATTTCATCTATTAGCCTCATGAAGGTTGCATGGGCATTCGTCAACCCGAAAGGCATGACCAACCATTCGAAAAGGTGCTCCTTGGATTTGAATGCAGTCTTCCACACATCAAAGGGTTCGATTGGTACCTGGTGATACCCAGACTTCAAGTCGATCTTGCTAAAATATTTTTCCCCCTTGAGTTGGTCCAGAAGGTCATCAATCCGTGGGATCGGGTACCTATTTCGGACAGTGATCTTGTTCAGTGCCTGATAGTCAATGCAGAGTCTCCAAGTCCCATCCTTCTTCTGCACCAATATGATCGGGCTCCCACAGGGAAATGAACTCGGTCGGATGTGACCTTTCTACAACAGCTTCTGAATCTACCACTTGATTTCATCATTCTCCAGGACAAAGCACCCGTAGATGGGTCCATTGGGCAGTGACGCACCTGGGGTCAGATCGATGGGGTGCTTGACCTGGTAGTGTAGATGCACCCATGCAGGGGAGGTGAAGATGTCCTCGTACTCCTCCATGACCTTATCCATCTATTGTTTTCGTGCAGTGGGGCCTTTTCTGGAGGTCATGGCCACATTCTTCCTCTTTCCCTGAGGGAAGATCATCAGGAAAACAAATTTCCTGGTTTTGGAAATGAGCTTACTGCATTGTTTTACAGTAACCAAAGAGATGGTGGTAGGCGGTTCTATCTTCGGTATCCTGTACAGCTTATTTTCCAAAGTGATAATAACAACATGAGGCATGGAATCATACACAACATGTCACTTCCACAAGTACAGTTGGCCTAATAATACATCATAAACATCAAGAGGAGCAATGTCACATAATACCTCATCCGTGAAGGGCTTAATGTTGTAGGGAAGGCGACATTGTTGACTGACGCGGAGGTCCCATCCTTGGTGCAACCACCCGATGGTGTATGGTTGTGGGTGTGTTGTGGTTGGCAAGCCCAGCCGCTTCATGACCTATACTAAGATGAGGTTCTTTTAGCTCCCACTGTCGATGATAAACTGCAATGGGGAACCCTTTACCCACATCTTGGAATGGAAGAGACATTCTGCCTCCTCTGGAACTTTTTGTTCCTCCTTCTGGATCTTCATGGTGGCAACAGTGGAGTTGGGCTCCACATTGATAATCTTCTTCCCCCTATCATTCCCCTTGTCAGGTTCTAATTCAGAGTTGGAGCATGCATCTGATTCAGAATCCTTTAACTCATCTACCAGTGACTGCTTGGCCCAACACTCACTTGTGTTGTGAGTGGAGCTCTTATGGAACTAACACCACTTCCCCGTTTCCTTTTTTGGCTTCGTGGTGTTGTTCTTTGCTTGTAGATTTGTTGGGTTGTCCTAGGCTGCCCTGCCTTGGCTTGGTCCTTTGTTCTGTGGTTTGGGAGTACCTTTCCCTTGCTTCTAATTTGCAGACCCAAAGTCTCACTTCTTCTATTTGAACTTCTGCTCAATCTTGGCAACATATCGGTATGCCACACCAAGTGAGGAGATTTCGAGGAACTCCATTTCCTCCTGAATGTATCTATGTAGATAATTGCGGTACTTTAACACCAAATGTTTCTCTGAATCTTTGATACCCAAATTTGTGTGTAGGGTATGAAACAAATTCGTCATCTCATGCACATCTTGGTCCCTTTGTTGCCGCAACGTAGTCCATTGTATGTATTTGTCCTCATATCTCCCCACAGGATAATATTGTTCCTTGATGGCGTCTCAGAAAGAATTCCAACTGGGTGCAGCCAAGAACAAAGAGGGTTCTCCCTCGCCCTCTTGCTCCGAGTAGGTTTCCCACCAGTCCTTGACATGGGGGGTGGCTTTGAGGAGTGCGAAAATAATCTTTTCTCGGTCGGAAAAGTCATGAACCGAGAAATATCCTTCTAATAGATTCAACCATATATCTACGACATCTGCATCTATTTGGCCGTCAAATATGGGAATGTCAAAGTTTAATTGTACCTTAAAAGGAGTGGCGCCTGCAGAGTGGCTTCTGGATGTCGATACCTTGCCATTCGGAATCCGTTGAAGAATCTGGGCAAAGTTGTCCATCATCGCGTTCCTTTGTTTCTCAAGGGCCTCCTCGAGCAACATTTTGATAGGATCTCCTGCTCCCTCATTTTTCTTTTCTTCCCCCATGGGCGGTCGTCGGGGTTTGCAAGGCTGATCTTGCAAAGGTTCAACCAGATCGATCCCCAACTCCTTATACCCCGATCTCATTGGGGACATGCAAAGAATGATCGAGAATGAGCAGACCACTCTGATACCATGGATCCAGATTTATGTAGGAACACAATAAAATACATAAATACACATAAACATAGAGATGCAGTGGAAATAAGACTTCATTTCATTAATAACAAATGACTGAAATATTGACAGAGCCCGCACCCCTTGCCTCGGAAAAAGGCCTCTGCGCTGACCTCTCAGTCTTTAAGGATCGTTCAAAGTTCACCCCGAGCCAGAACGACTCCTTTGATTCCCCCCTGGAATTGTTATTCAAATTTGACCCACAAGTCTTCTTCGCACCTTACAGCCTTGTGGTCCGGTCTCTTCTCCGTTCACCACAGAAAGTCACAATCAGGTTTCGGGGTTTTCGAAATCCCGATGTCACGACCTTTTGGTCCCCGATTTCCCGATCTCCGTTTTCCCAATATGCTCCCTTTGTGTTTTAGCCCCTCCTGGCTATGCTCTGGTCATGTGACTGGCCTTTATATGACCGTAGTCATACCTTTTATCGGGGTTCGGGGTTTCTAATGTCGAAGTGCACTAAACCTCTTTTCCACGGAATCCCCGATTTCCCGATTCTCGATTTTCCGATGGGTGACTTTTCCTTTCAGGAAATTTCCCTTCGATCGCAATTATTGCCACGCGTCCTCTAAGATGGACGGTCCTTGCAGCTTCGGGGTTTTCTTCATGGAAATTCTCGATGCCTCGTTATGACAAGATGACGTCAGCTGGGTCCCACATGGAGCTCTCCTCCTTTCGAAGAATTGGGATTCGCTATTTCGAAATGCAAGTCCCCCTTGTCCCCAAGACTCACGAAATGTCGATCCTCGACCTTCTTTGGATTTCTGACATGCGTCCCAAGTGGATGGACGGTTCAGATTGACCCTCAAGTCTCACCAACTACAAAATTAAAACACTTACCTATGTGAGTCCCGATGATCGAAATGTCGATAGGCTTCCGATTTCATCCACGTGTCCCGACTAATGGACGGATCCGATCCTTCACGGGTTTTCCAAAATGGATTTTCCCCGATCACTTGCTCACAGAACTTCTGATTTCACGAATGTCGAAACTCTGATGGAGTCTTCCCTTTCGAGACTTTTCCTGAGCTCTTAGATCATCGCTACGTGTCCCCCCCCCCGAGATGGGCAGTCCTAATTCAACCTCGGGATTTCGAGACTTTCGATGCCGCGATGACACAAGTTCTTTGTCAATTTAAAACCCCTGTCGTCGAAATTCCGACAGGCTCTCGATGATTTCCACCTGTCTCCTCAAGATGGACGTCTCAGATTGATTCTAGGATTTTCACTCTGAAAATTCCCGATCACTCGTCCTCGGGATTCTCGATTTCACGAAGCTTAAACTCTGCGCAACTCCTGGTCAATCTGATGGCTGACGGGTATTTCTGTGAAGATCCTACGGTCCACAATATCCTAAGCTTGAAGTCCAGACGCAACCATAACCTCCTCACTTGTCTGGCAGATCTGACGGCTAGCGGGATTTCACTAATCCTCCTCACATATTTCTGACCGTTGATCTCTTCCCTTTGATGATTTCTCCAGATGATCTGGGTGTTCCTTCCCAACCTTATCCGCCACATGCAAACTTACGATGCCTTCCTTGATACTTCCAGTCACAACTTTTTGGCGATGTCCTTAAATGTATTAAAAGGCCTTATCCCTCCTGAGCTTTCTCACAACTCTGAGGTGTAAAGAAGATTCTTGCGCGCACTCCTTGCGGCAACCTTTAGATACTTTCAAATGCCAAACACTTCAACTTCTGCGCACACCTGCCACATAAGTCCTTCGATACGCTGCTCAGGTTCAAAACCTTGAGATCCCCTCCTTGGCCTGTGCACTCCTTGCATGACACCTGTGCCTACTGTATTTTGAGGAAATGAGAACAACCGCTACCTCTCCTAAGATTTCAGAGACAACCCTCTGAACTCCTTGTCGACGCACTCCTTGTGGACAACTCAACTGCACTCCTTGCAGGAATCTTGCTCAGATAGAGAAACAATTGAAGCTAATTCCTTCTTCCTTCCAGACTTCAAACTCAGACCATGAAATCACATACACAGCATATAAAAGAAAATGTATAACAGGAAGCAAACATTCATGAGCATATCACTCAGCCTCAATACACAGAGAATAAACACAAAACCATGAATTTGAATCAACCTCTTTCTATTAATCCAAATATCAGTACATGGGTGTTCTTACTCAGCTCTCTTCTTCTCTTCTATGCTCCAATGCTTCTAACTATGTTACAACACACAATGAGGGTGCCTATATCCCGTTTCCCTCTTGCCTTCTAAAACTGTCTAATCTAGAATTGAATTCTATCTACCTACATTAACTACTTTAAATGCCTTCTACCTACTAAGGACGAGAGCTAAAGGCTCAAAGTCCGATTACATAATACAAGTGCGTCTCATTTTAATGGATCATTTAAGATGGCACACCAATCTAAGGGAATTTCAAAATTTGTGCTGGCACTTGTCCAGCTGTCCGATTGCTTCCGCGTTGGGTCTCTCGATGTGGGAGATGCTCCTGCATCATACTCCCTCGCTTGAAAATTTTCATGGGCTCCTATCCATGAGCTCTTTCACAGTCTTTCCATGATTCTGAATCTCTGTTTCATTCTCCCAGCTGGCATCTTCAGTTGGATGGCCCTTCCACTTGACCAAATATTTGAAGTATTCTTTCCTTTTGGTCTTCTTGCCAATTCTTTTATCTAGTATGCTTTCCATTTGTGGCTTCACTGCAACTGGCATCTTCTTTTTCCACTGAACCTCTGATTGTTCATCACTTGTTCCTGCTTCCTCATCTTTGTATGGGTACAAATCTGAGATATTGAATATTGGAGAAATTCCGATCCCATCGGGTAATTCAATCTCATAAGCATTTGCCCCAAATTTCTTCAAGACCCTACATGGTCCGATTTTCTTCATCTTCAATTTATTATATGTTCCTCTCGAGAACCTTTATTTTCTCATATGTGCCAGAACCAGATCACCAACCTCAAACTGAAGTTGTATTCTATGCTGATCGGCTCTGCACTTATATTCCTGGCTTGAATTCTGCAATCGTTCCTTCACCTGGCCGTGAAGTTCTTTCATCGCCTCTGCGAATTCTTCTACACTAGCGCTACTAATTGCAGTCTATTATGTATCCCTTAGTTCAGAAATTCCTCTCGACTGCATGCCATAAACAACCTGAAATGGACTCTGGCCCATGCTCCTATTAATAGAGTCATTATAAGCAAATTCTGCCTATGGTAATATATTATCCCACTAGCTGTGGTGTTCTGTCACCAAGCTTCTCAGCAAGTCTCCCAGACTTCTATTGACCACTTCTGTCTATCCATCTGTATGAGGATTATAAGCTGAACTAAATGCCAAGTTAGTTCCTAGCTTCTTCCATAAGGTCCTCCAAAAATGCCCTATGAACTTAGTGTCTCGATCCGAAACTATGCTTCTTGGCAACCCATGAAGTCGAATGACCTCTTTGAAAAACAGATTTGCAATGTGAGTCATGTCACTGGTCTTCTGATATGGAATGAGGTGTGCCATTTTGGAAAACCTATCCACAACCACAAAGATTGAATCACAACCTCTTTCTGTTCTTGGAAACCCCAACACAAAATTCATGCTAATTGCATCCCACGACCTCTCTGGTATGGGCAATGGTTGATAAAACCCCACATTCTGTCTTCTTCCCTTCGAATGCTAGCAAACTCTGCATATGTCCACGAATCTCTTGACATCTACTCACATTCCTGGCCAAAAATATGACTTGTTCAACTTTGTGAATGTCTTGTCGTGACCAAAGTGCCCTGCCAATCCTCCACTGTGTTTCTCCTTTAACAGATTCTCCCTCATGGAGCATTTCGGAATACACAATTGATTGCCTCTGAACAACAACCTTTCTTGGATCATGTATTCGTCCCACTGGCTTCTATCCCTGAGAACTGGATTCTTAGCTGCTTCATATGCCTCCTTAAGATCTGGATCATCTCTGTACATGTCCCTGATATCATCAAAACCTAACATTTTGACTTTGAACTCCTGCAACAACAAACACTTCCTGCTCAAAGCATCAACAACTTTGTTAGCAGTACTAGAAATATGTTTTATCACAAAAGTAAAATTCTTCATATATTGAACCCATTTAGCATGTCTCCGATTCAACTTTTCTTGTTGAGTCACAAACTGCAGTGCATGATTGTCACTGTACAAGACAAACTCTTTGGGTATCAAGTAATGCCTCCATTTCTTCAGTGCCTGTATGATAGCGTAAAATTCCTTATCATAAGTGGAATATTTCAATTTTGCTCCATTCAGCTTCTTGCTGAAATACGCTATCGGTCTGTCTTCTTGATTCAAGACTGCTCTAATTGCAAATCCACTTGCATTGCATTTCACCTGAAATGTCTTTTGGAAATCCGACAACACCAAAACTGGTTGTTCTGTGATCTTCCTCTTCAACAGATTAAAAATCTTCTCAGCTTCTTCTGTCCAGTGAAAATATTTATGTCTTTTCTTCACTGTATCCATCATTGTTGCACTAATTCCACTGAAATTCCTGATGAATTTTCGGTAGAAAATGGACAATCCGTGAAAACTTATCACCTCGAATACATTCCTCGGTGATGGCCAATTCTTGATTACCTCCACCTTATCTGGATCCATCCTCAACTCATTTTCCGAAATAACAAGCCCAAGTAAATGAGTTCTGTCTTCATAAATGAGGATTTCTTCATATTTATCAACAGCTTCTCCTGCTGCAATTTCTGCATCACTGTAGCCAAATGCTTCAGATGCTCTGTTGTTGTTTTACTGAAAACCAGTATGTCATCCAAATACACAATGACAAATTTCCCAATGAACTCCCTCAGGACTTCATTCATCAACCTCATGAAGGTACTTGGCGCATTTGTTAAGCCAAACGGGATAACAAGCCATTCATACAACCCCTCGTTGGTTTTGAAGGCTGTCTTCCATTCATCACCTTCCCTCATACGAATCTGATGATATCCACTCTTCAGGTCAATATTCAAAAAAAAATTGCTCCACTTAAACAATCCATCAGATCATCCATCCTTGGCAATGAAAATCTGTACCTGATGGTTATCTTATTAATGGCTCTTGAATCAGTGCACATCCTCCAGCCTCCGTCTTTCTTCGGACTGAGTACGGTCAGAACAACACACAGACTCAAGATCTCCCTGACCAAACCTTTGTCCAATAACTCTTGGACTTGTCTTTTGACCTCTTCATTCTCTTGCGGCATCAGCATGTACGCGGATTTATCTGGAAAAATGGCTCCTGGTATGAGGTCAATATGATGGCTTACACTTCTGATCAGTGGCAACGAACGAGGTAATTCGTCCACTATTATATCAACGAACTCGTCCAGCAGTTCCTGAACTTCTTCTAACAAATCATCCATTCTTGTGCTAGTCAACACAATCTTCGGTTTCCTGACCACAAAGAATTGTGGTTCCTCCTTCTTCTTAACCTCTGTAAGAAGTTCCTTCCCACTCATGAGAAGTACAGTGTTGCTTACTTCCGGTTTCACTTCCTTATCTTTGATTGGAAGCAACATATGAGTTCTCCCATTCTTTTCTAAGGTGTATGTGTTCATCTTCCCATCATGAATCACATTTCTATCGTATTTACATGGTCTACCTAGCAATAGATGACAAACATCCATAGGAATAACATCACATAATATCTTATCATTATACCCTCCTATCTTAAATTCAACTAAACACTGTTTAGTGACATTTACCCGATGTCCTTTTTGTAGCCATGAAACTTTGTATGGACTCGGATGTTCAATCGTCTCCAGCTCCAGCTTTTCTACCATCTCAGTAGATACGAGATTATCCATGCTACCACTGTCTATGATGACCTTGCATACCCTGTCCTTGGTCTTGCAAGCAGTCCTAAAAAGACTGTTTCTTTGGGCTAAATTCTCGAATTCCTTTTCGGGTGTCAAAAGAAATTTTTGCATCATCAGTGATCTTCCGCCTTCAGCATCTTCTGCCTCAACATCCCACCTCTGTGCTTCGGCGATGTGAGTCTCTCCACCCTCTTTATTTTTCTCTGGACACTCATAAGACTTGTGCCCATTCTTTCCACATGTGAAGCATTTTATTACTCCACCTCTTCCTCTTCCTCTACCTCTAGAACGAGGAAAAGTATTATTATCAGCATACCCTCCTCTTTTCTCAGTATGCTACCCTCTCTGTTCAACATATTGCCCATGCTATGAATTTCCACCTCTCTCAGGTCGAGTCTGAGGTTTCTTCCAGTCTTCCTTGGGCTTCTAAATTTTATCTTGGACAACTGATTTTCCCCTGGCTTGACTTTTACCTCGACCTCTCTGAACTTGCTTTCGGCTCAACTTCTCTTCTGCCTTCAGGGCCATCTGATAAGAATCTTTCACCGTTCGGATGGTTACCATGCTCATCTCATCTTGAATATCATATATCAGGCCATTCATGTATTTGGCAACCTTTTCATCATCGCTCTCCCGATGACCTGTTCTGATGTTCAGTCTGTATAATTCCTCAATATATTCCTTTACTGTCATCAACTTCTGTCTCAGGTTCTGCATCCTCCTGAACAGAGTAATTTGGTAATCCCTGGGGATGAATTTTTCTTTCATCTTTGCAATCATCCTGTCCCAACTCTTGATCTTCTACTTGCCCTTGCAGCGTCTATCCGCTTGTAGTTCATCCCACCATAATGTTGCATGTCCCTTTAATCTTGTGATAGCATGCTTGACCTTCTTATCTTCTTCGACATCTTCATAGTCGAAGTATGTGTCCAGAGCTCTAATCCAGTCTAGAAGCTCCTCTGCATCCAAGTTTCCCTCATAAATTGGAATGTCCATTTTCTCTTTTGCACCCATTCTGGCAATAGCTCTGATCAAACGTTCGTTTGATACATCTTCGACTGCAACTACTTCTTCATGTTCAACCTCTATTTCACTTTCGGAATCACTTAGGTCCCTAGCACTGACTGTGCGTCTTTGCACTGTCACCATGTCTTCGAGTCTGACTCGTAGATCGTGCATCTCTCTCCATAACTGGATTAGTCATCTGCCTTCCTCTTCTTCTCGGAATTTCCCTTTCCTCTTCGGGATTGGGTGATTGTCTATTTCTAGGCAGCATGATGAATCTTCTTCTTCTTTGCTATAGAAATTAAAGAACTTTTCTGGGGCTCTGATACCAAACTGACGCAGCCTGCACCCCTTGCCTCGGAAAAAGGCCTCTGCGCTGACCTCCCAGTCTTTAAGGATCGTTCAAAGTTCACCCCGAGTCGAAACGACTCCTTTGATTCCCCCTTGGAATTGTTATTCAAATTTGACCCACAGGTCTTCTTCGCACCTTATAGCCTTGTGGTCCGGTCTCTTCTCCGTTCACCACAGAAAGTCACAATTGAGTTTCGGGGTTTTCGAAATCCCGATGTCACGACCTTTTGGTCCCCGATTTCCTGATCTTCGTTTTCCTGATATGATCCCTTTGTGTTTTAGCCCCTCCTGGCTATGCTCTGGTCATGTGATCGGCCTTTATATGACCGTAGTCATACCTTTTATCGGGGTTCAGGGTTTCGAATGTCAAAGTGCACTAAACCTCTTGTCCACGGAATCCCCGATTTCTTGATTCTCGATTTTTCGATGGGTGACTTTTCCTTTCGGGAAATTTCCCTACAATCGCAATTATCACCACGCGTCCTCTAAGATGGATGGTCCTCGCAGCTTCGGGGTTTTCTTCGTGGAAATTCCCGATGCCTCGTTATGATGAGATGACGTCAGTTGGGTCCCACATGGAGCTCTCCTCCTTTCGGAGAATCGGGATTCGCGATTTCGAAATGCAAGTCCCCCTTGTCCCCAAGACTCACGAAATGTCTATCCCCAACCTTCTTTGGCTTTCTGACACACGTCCCAAGTGGATGGACAGTTGAGATTAACCCTTGGGTCTCACCAACTGCAAAATCAAAACACTTACCTATGTGAGTCCCGATGATCGAAATGCCGATAGGCTTTCGATTTCGTCCATGTGTCCCAACTAATGGACGGATCCGATCCTTCACGGGTTTTCCAAAATGGATTTTCCCCGATCACTTGCTCACAGGACTTCCAATTTCGCGAATGTCAAAACTCTGATGGAGTCTTCCCTTTCAGGACTTTTCCCAAGATCTTAGATCTTCGCTACG
>ML784228.1:724713-742169 GCA_009831015.1 Picea engelmannii | reverse complement strand
TGTAATCTTTTTCTTTGCATTAATAAACTGCTCCAAGTGGCCGCGTTGGCTGGGGTCGTGGATGTTTCCCCGTAGGGGTTTTACCACGTGAAAACATCGTTGTGTTGATCTTTGATCTGGTTATGTGAGTGGTTACTGAAGGTGTTCGTCCTCTGTTGGAATACCTGTGTTGTCGAACAGAAATCACGTGACTCCATTGGAGATAGCTTCAAAGATGAACATAAGGGAAACTGACTTTCTTGTGGATATTATCTAGTCTAAAACTGACTTTTGGTTTTGGAATAAGACTTAAAACTACTTCTGATTGGCTTAGAGCTCATCTTCTTCCGACATAATGAAAGAAAAAACACACTTACTAAAAAATTGTTGTGGACTGGATAGAATTGGTGCCAACGAAAATTCCAAATAAAAATTGTCCCCCAAGTCAAGATCGTTGTGGACTCGACTGAGTCGTTAACAACCAAATTCCAAATAAATCAAATACGTCATGGTCTTGACTGAATGGGTGCCTAGAAAAATCCAACTTAAAACGTGCCCATCATCAAACTCGTGGTGGACTGAAGTCTAGAATGAATGGATACCAACCAAATTCCCACTGGACTGAATGGCACCAACCAAATTTCAACGAAAAAATGTGCCCACACCTACCAAAAAAGAAGCCGTGGACTTGACTGAATGGGCACCTAGCAAAATCCATATAAAAATGCGCCCATCGTCAAACATGTGGTGGACCAAAATGAATGGCACTGGACTGAAATGGTACAAACCAAATTTCAACCAAAAGAACGTTGAATCCACACTTACCAAAAAAAACACACCCATTGTCAAACACGTTGTGCACTGGACTGAATGGGCAGCCAAATTCCATGGTGTGATCCTGTAATGCAGGGGGTAACAACGAAATTGCACACTATGAACCTCAACTGTATACGTACCACAAAATTCCATGTAAATTTACTGAGTTGCTCTATTCTGTACCACTCAATACTTCATTAATTGCAAGGAAACATGCAGTTCAATACAACCATGTAAGAAGAATAGCATGAGCAAGGGAGATTGGTAGACTAGCGTGAATGAAAAAGTGTCATTAATTGCATTAGGGTTGGGATTAGGGATTGGATTTGGCAGTGTTGTGATTGTGATGGTCATATGGGATAAAGCTAGGAGTTGGGTTGTACCCCCAAATATAAATCCATTCTATGGAGTATATCGATTTCCTAAATAATTGGTAATGTACCAAATTACATTATTGATTTCCTAAATAATTGGTAATGTACCACATTATATGACCAAGTATTCTTCAAAACTTGGTCAAGGGCCAACAACCCCCCAACACTCACCTGTGACTCGTCCTAAGTCACTCAGGTCTGATCAATTCGACCTCGAATTCCTCGAGCTGCTTCGACCTACTACAATGTGACAACATCTTGCTCGGTAAATTCCTAGATCACTGTGTCATTGAGAGGTCCTTCCAAGCGTTGTTCTGCAGTGATGACAACTTGTTCGAGTTCAGCGAACAGTTGGCATGCATTTTCTTGGATTGGTTGAAGTCGTTGGGATACTTCCATCACTTTACTTTGCAGCATATGTACCTGTTGTTGGGTTGTGCGTTGTTTTGTGAACCTCTTCATTCTTTCGACTGGGGTCAAATTCTTTATCTGGGCCAGTAGCATGTCTGCATCCTACTTTTCTTCTTGGAGTTGTGCCTCCAATGTCTGCAATTATGGATTCTCTGCGAGGGTTTCATAAGTCTGGGTGCTTCTAGCGCTCAGTTGCTTGCATTCCAAGGAAAAGGTTTTTAATTGGCCAACTGCGCTTCGAGCAGTGGCCTCTCTTAGATCTCTTATTTCTTGGGGGGTCTCGAGCATGGTGCGGAGCTCTAGATCCATGATGTGCTAATGGAGTTGTTGGATTACTTCTTCCAGATGGGTTACCTACTGTGGGAGACGGTCTTCCATCTTCACTTCTATGACTATCACAGAGTGCAGTGCCTTGTGAACCCTTTCCTGTACTTCAAGTTGCTCTGTAAGAAACTGTGCCTTTTCCTCATCCCACTTCACTTTCAGGGAAAGCTTTACCATTATGCCTCATTTTGTTGTTCTAGAAGTTCTTTCTGTGCTTGCATCAAAGCCTGGGTGGCTTGTGTTGTGTCTTCTTGAGCTCGTCAAAGGAAAGCTTCAACTTGATCAGTGACCTGGTGTAATTGAGTGGGCTCATCGCATGTTCCTGATGTTCCACTTATCAAGGGCACTATAGAAACTGCTTGGATGGGTTGGAGTGCCTACTGCACTTCTTTGAGTTCTCCCTTGATTCGGTTGAATAGCTCCTCCTTATTTTCTTCTTTCTTTTCTACGATCTCTAGTGAAACATCATTCAGCACGACAATTAAGAAGTCGATGTCATCCGGGGTAAGGGTAGTTTTAAGCATTGTCTGGGTGTCCTTAGCTTTATTTAGGGAGGAGGGTTTTGGTGGTGTCATATTTCTTTTCATGGAGGGATCCTCCTCTTCTCTAGGTGGAGTAACCTCACCTCTGTTTTGTTCAACTTTTGTATCACCTAGTTCATCACCATCACCTCCCTACGCAGGTGAGATCGAAGTAGTCTTCATGGACATGCTAGGGACATCTTCAACTTCGTCATCCTTCTTAGTTCTACTTGGCCCGGGTGTATCTTTCATAGATTCAGGGCTTTCCTCGTCAGACATGTTTGCAAGGTCCGATGCAACAAGGAGGTCCGTCAACCATTCCTTGGTGATATCCTCCAAGTCATCTTCTGTCAGCTTGTAGTAGGATTGGAGCTGTTGTTTATGCTCATCACCGCGCGCTGTAATATAGGTGAAGTGGCGGTCCGTGCTAAATTTCATCAAAGGTCTAAACCTATGAAGTACGTTTGGGGTGATTCGTGGTGTAGACTGAATTGCATTCTTCAATTGGTTAAAGTAGGTGTGCAAGACAACATTGGACTTCCACTGCTTGTTCATGTCGTTGGAGTACCAAAGCGTACAAAACTTCGCAGCTAGTTGTTCAAAAGGTTCGATCTCCGGAAAAGTGGCTCCCTCTGGCAGTTCCCAAGAGATGAAAGCGATGAGTATGAGCAACCAACTAAAGTGGAACTCATACCCTTGGTCTTGCGCTCCTCTGCAATCCAACTCTAACTGGTTTACAAGATATTGTGCCCAATTCATATGTAGTCCCTTGATGCAATTCTCTGCGAGGTCAAGTATGAAGCCAGTCACCTGTGTTGGTTTGTTCTTACAAACTAACTTGCCCACGATTAGATGTCATGCAAGGTGCATTGTGCCACTCTGGATAGAGGCTACCTTGTAGCCTCGCGTACCCTTCTCTACATCACCATAAGTTTCCTTTATCCACTGTGCTAGTGCTCGGTCTAAGGTCTTGCCTGGGTAAAAGTCCTGTGGGTCAGGACCTTGCATGCTAAGTCCTGTGATCCGATTGATTAGAGTCAGATCCAAAGTGATGCAGCAGTCCAACCATAAGTATCCGCCGTGGTAGAAAGACAAAAGCAACCTAATGCATGCATTGACTCCCTGGTGTCTACCGAAGTGAGGGATCTTCATTACGTTGAGCAGTGTGGACTACGTGAGGTTCTGGGTCCAAGACTGCGGGACAATCTTAGGATTTCTACCTTTGGTCTTGGTCAATTATTTATGCGGAGCTAACATGCTTAAGGTTTTGCGATCTCCAAGGTTAAAATCATCAAATTTCAGTGTTGCGAGCTTATCCTGGTCCGCACTTACTGCGCACACCCCTTTCGGAAGATACGCAGTGATCAAGGTGTACTCAAAGTCTTTGAGTACACTATCGTGATTAATATTGCCGCTCAAAGGTGGTATGTAAACCGAAAGAATGTGCGAGATCAGCTTGTCATTTGCAATATCATCTCTATGCTTTGTTCTTGTCTCGATCGTGGTTCTGGAAGGTCCTTCTCCACGAGTAGTGGAGGGAGAAGCTTGGATTCATCCTGTCAATGATGCTTGCACACCTGCAGACATCCTTCTCTCTGACATGACTCTCTCAGCCATTAGGTCAATCAAAACTTCTTCAACTGCTTTCTCGACAACGTTGATCTCGTCTGACATACAAGCTTGGGTCCACTAGCTCAGGTGTGAAAATGAATTCGGAGACTATAGTGAACAGTGGGGAACAAGGCAATGATCATAGGGTGAAATAATCTCAAGTTTCGAGCTCAAATTCTCACTTAGAAAAAAGTATTCTCAGTGCGTGGCACGATGGACTAAGTAGGGAAACTTAGCAACGGTCTGCTTGCAATGGATACTAACTCCATTCTATCCATTCTGGTACTATCCAACGATCTAGTGGGAACCCATAATTTCTTTTCAACCCGTTCGGGGTAGAAGTTGAATGGGTATATTGGTCCAATGGCTATATTGTTGCACCATGACAAAGTGCCAGATGTCGCTATTCTGATATCTCGGTGAAGCTCAATTCTTGTGATTATTCCTTCTGCAAAGTTTCCTCTGGAGTCTTCTGTAACTTTCCGATTTTGGCCCTCTTCTTACTTAGCTTCCTATCCTTTTTCCCAATGAGCTTAGTCTCGGTCATCCTTTTTTCATTCTGAGTCTTATCTTCTCTCAACATAGTCACTTCGTGTTGCTTAGGTTCTTTCTTCAGATCCAAGGGTAATACTCCTTCATCATATGGATTAGGTATTTCAGTCTTCTGTGGTTCCTCTAACACTCTTATAGCTTCGACATCCAGGTACCTGGTGTTTAACAGCTAAGATCTGTTCTCTTGTTCCTCCATCAAGTAAGTGATCCTTCCAGTCATAAATTCCATGAGTTCTTGCTTCTTTTGTTCTAGGGCTTCCTTTTCTTCTTTTCTCTGGATCTAGTCTTTTTCAATCCAGATATTTCCTAACAAAGATGGAAATGGGGCACGGTCCTCAATAAATCTAATGTCTTCGAACTCTTCCTCTATTGAAGTTCCATGGGTACTCATAGCTATCTGGGTAATTCTGCCACATAGGGTTACCATTTTGCCTTTAAATAATCCGATAGTTCCTAGTGAAGGGACCAGAGCAGGCCTTCCTAGGGTTTCCCAAGTTCTTTCTGTCATAATGTTCATCGATGTTCCCTCATCCAGAGCACAGTCAATGTCGAAATATCCTATTCTTACTTCGATTTTCTCCTTTTCTTTGAAGATATCTGACAAACTGACATCCTTATGATCATCTAGGATTTCTTTTATTTTCAGTAACATGATCTCTAATTCTTTCTGGGGTTCTTCCATAATTTTAGTCACTTGATCTCCTTTAGAGTTTGCTTGTTCCATATTCAGTTTTTCAATTCTAGCAATCATTCTAGGGCAATCCAATACTTCATGGTCCATAGCTTTACAATAGAGGCAACTAGGGTTAGGGCATTCCTTAGAAATATGTCCTGGTTTTCTGCAATTGTAACAAAGAGTTAATCCTCTCTTTCTTGTCCATGATCCCCAACTCTTCTTGTATTGCGCGCTAGGATCATGAAGGCTAGACTGCAAAAATTTCTTCTTAGGATCCTGCATCCATTGGTTAGTCCAAAAATTATTTCTACGCATAGGTATAACATATCTTTCACTATTCCTATCAGACCTATTCATATCAAACTTTCTTTTATTTAACAATGTTCTAGTTTTCAAGCTAGGAAAATTTTTATCAAGCGTACCTAAATTCATGCTTCAGAAACAAAAAAATTCCACTTATCTTACCTATATAGAGCACAAATCTTTTAGATCTAAAACTTGAACTATTCTTACCTTTACTAGAGGCTAGAGCTTACAGATCTTACCTCTTTTCTTTCTGCTAAAATTTCTACGTTTACTTTTCTTAGAGCATAAACTGTTCAGATCTCACTTTTTTTCTTCAGTATCAACCTCTTTCTTGCAGATTTGACCTCTTTCCTTCAGATCTGACCTTTCTTTCTCGGCACAAAGCTTCGTAGGTCAAGTAGAATATTGTGCACTAAGGCAACAAATCTACACACATAGCTTATTTCGCACAAATATTTTTCTTCTTTAGTTCCCAACAATCACAGTTCCAGTCCCGGCAACGGAACCATTTGTTGGCACAAGGGCAGACCCAGGGTTCACCACTCAAGAGCGCACCAACAAAACCCTAACTACCGGCCCTTTCGGCAACACCTGCGAAGCAGATGAAGTCTCACCTGAGGTAGAGGCAGGGGTGGTTGCAGGACTCAAATCTCTGCAACCTTAGTTGGGACACCGATCTATGATTATATCTTTTACAGGGCACTTAGCATAGATCATTCATCAATATTTAACCCTTATGGTACTTTGCAGATAGCACAGAGCATCGCAGTGAATACTTAGACTAAAGATGATTCAACACTTAGCCACAAAAATATAGATTAGATTCAACAGATCAAGCACTAAGCATCTTATATATCAGATCTAACATTCATTCATATATCATAAGCACAGAGCATAACTAGATCTATTCAATCACAACAAGCACTTAGCTAAGAAGGAGATAAACACATTAGGTCAAAGCACAGAGCACAATACACAAAGTTACCGTGGTTAACCCCCACCCTGGGGCTACGTCTACAAAGTCTTCTTCTTTATATTATCTTAGTCAAGCGGTTACAGCACATAGCTTCAGTGACCCTTACTTCACACAAGACATAAGATCTACGCAGCTCGCTAGATCCCTCTTCCTTGCACTTCAGCACAAAACTACAACAAATTACACTTAGCTTTTCAATCTCCTTACAATCATGCACAGAGCACTTGCAATATACATTCGATCACACAGATCCAACTACTAGCACTAAGCCTTTAGCTATACATCACATAGATGTACTACTATCACTATTACGTACATTGCCTAAGTATCTATTTATAGATTACAAAATGGGCCTAAGCGTGGGTAAACCCATGGGCTGACATCCCTTTCCCTTTACATCAACCCAAAACCCTAAAAGGGACCCAAAAATAGGTCTTGCTTCCCTAATTTTTTCTTCGCATTGCGCTCCATCTTTGGCAAGCTGTCCCAGTCCCAAAAATGGTCAAATATGACCAAGTATTCTTCAAAACTTGGTCAAGGGCCAACAGGCATCTTCATATGCAACAAGACTTGGGCGGAACACTTGCATCATATTCAACAAGTTCTGCACACCCTGCGACAACACAAGCTATATGAAAACTTGGAAAAATTCTCCTTCGTCATGGACAGGGTCCAGAACTTAGGCTACATTGTTGATCAACATGGTGTGCATGTGGATCCAGCCAAGATCTAGGTCATCTGTGACTGGCCAGCCCTAACCACACTCACTGAGGTTCGAAGATTCTTGGGCCTCACCAATTTCTATCGCAGGTTCGTGTTGGGATTCTCTCATAGCGCATGGGCCCTCAGTGAAGTAACCAGGGGTCGTCGTAAGAAAAACATTGTGTGGGGCCTGTTCCAAGAATAAGACTTTTAGGATTTGACGTAGCGCTTGTGCTCATCCCCAGTACTTTCATTACCAGACCTGCAACATCTCTTTGAGATCGAGACAAATTCTTTAGACTATGTTGTGGGCGTCGTTCTCACTAAACACGACCACCCCATGGCATATCATACTAAGACACTATCAAATGTTTTCCATAAGTACCCTACTTACGAAAAAGAAATGTACTCCATTGTGCAAGCCTACTGCCATTAGAGACATTACATTCTTGGGAAGGAGACAATGATCCACACTGATCATAAGCCACTATAACTCATGCAGACCCAAGGAAAATTGCAGAATGACCGCCATTAGAAGTGGTCCACATACTTACAACAGTTCCACCTCAACATCAAGTATAAAACATGAACCAACCAACTTGTTTATTTCCTCATCCGACCTCCAGTCACAACACTCACCATGGTGCTAGGCTCTTGCAGCCACGAGACCTCCGGCTGGCCCCACCTCTATGAAACAAACCCTGACTTCTCCACCACCTACCAAATGTTGGGTGCAAACTCAATGGTCGCTAATTTCCATCTTCAGGACAGGCTGTTGTGTCATCTAGGCCATCTCTGAGTTCCATCAAGCGAGTGCGTGATGCTGATTTGGGAAGCTCACTACAATTGGGTGGCAGGACACTTTGGCATTGAAAACACAATGGCAGTGTTACAGAAAAATTTCTACTAGCCAAAACTTCGACATGATGTCGACAAGTATATCAATTCCTGCACCACCTATGCTATTGCCAAACCAAACACTAAGAAATAGGGTTTGTACACCCCTCTGCATATTCCTGACAGGCCATGGGAATCCATCTCAATGGACTACATGTCGGGCCTTCCGTCACCAAGAGGGGAAATGACTGTGTTTTGTGGTTGTTGATCGCTTTTCCAAAATGGTGATTCTTGTCGCTTGCAAGAAGAGCATCACAATAGAGGCCACTACCAAGCTATTCTTTGAACAAGTATGGGTACATTTTGGGATCCCACAAACCATTGTCTCATATCGGGATAGTCGCTTCCTCAACACATTCTAGTCAAGCCTCTGGTCACTACTGGATACCAAGCTCACCAAATCCACTTCCTTCCACCCCCAGATAGATGGCCAAACTGTGGTCTTCAATCAAATGGTCATGCATATTCTGCGCATAAAAAATTCCAAGAACCCTCGCACATGGGATGAGAGTCTTCCCTATGTCCAACATATCTACAACTGAGATTGGCCACAACCCCTTTTAGCTGGGGTTGGGATTCCAAACATTGGGCCCCATGGATGTTGCACTACCCTTGGTGACCACCTCAGTCAACTCGTCCCCTACTCTACCTGAAGCTGACAAAGCCACCTGGTTCATGGAGTAGATCCAACACATCCGCCAATAGGTTCAATATATTTTACAGAAGTCCAATGCCAAGTACAAGCAGCGCCATGATCAACACCAGGTGCCACATAAGTTTTAGGTGGGCGACAATGTGTGGTTGTACTTGCAGAAAAAATGCCTTATAGGGCTCCATCTGAGGTTTCGCCCACTTCGTTATGGGTCATACACCATCATCAACGATGTGGGTGACAATGATTTTGAGCTCAACATTCCTCCTTTCCTTGGCTTCCACCCAATATTCAATGTGGCTCTCCTTTGGCCATATTTCCCACCATTATTGGACACCTTCGATATAGCAAAGCAGTTGACACAAACATATCTCAACCCTAAATGCATGCAACATGCATCCAATTATCAGATTGTGGACACACAAGTGAAGGGAACTAGACAACAAAGGATCCAACTTTATCAAGTAGTCAAAGCAAGTGAACTCATGCACCAAGGCAACTGGCTCACCCGGGGCCAAATTCAATAGAAATTTCCTCATCTAATGGGGGAATTCAACGCAATGGAGACCATTGCCTCCTAAGGGGGGAGGATTGATCCATATGGATTTTGGTAGCCTCCCACCTATTCCAACTGGTTCATTTTGGCAGTTTTCCAGTTTGGCAGTTTTTTCCTAGTTTTCAGGTGCCTGACTTCCGAGGTCGTTTTGAGGCCCTAAACAACATTTTTAGGGCTCGCCATAGTTAGAAAATATACATAGTTAGTGTTTGATGGAAACATGTGTAGTCCTCGGATAGATCTTTCCAACGGGCTATCGTGTGCCTAAAACGAAGATCGTATGCAAAAGTTACGGCCCTAGGAAGTTGATGTACTAGCTTACCCCAACGAGGCCCACATGACTTTTGGGGCTTCATCTCCTAGAGTTAGGTTTTTGGATGTCTAGGGTTTTGGAATTCATCTTTATTGTAAAAAGGCCTTCAGAGCCTCATTGTAATGATCTTCTTATGAATGAGCACAGTCGTCACATCTCTTCTCAGAGATAGGCGGCCACCATTCCAACAAGCTTGTTTTCCGCTTCGTTTTATAGTTTCAGCTTATTTCCTTATTGAATAGAAACATGCTTTATTGTATCTTTGTTATTCTATGTTAAACATCTTTTAATAATCTGTATTCATTTCATTTTGCTCATAAAATACGGATAAAATTCCATGTAGGAGAGTTGGTCTTGCTCAAGATCAGCAGAGATCAATTCCCACCACCGAAAGGAGTGGCTCCATCTCTCATGCGAAAGTATGAGGGACCATTCAAAGTTCTTCACAAGATTGACAATGTCACCTATAGATTGGAGTTGTTGTTCCAGATGCGACACATTCATCCCGTTTTCCATGTTATCTAGTTGAAGTCATGCCAGAGGGACCCGGATGACCCAAGTCGAGTTGAGCCATCCAGGTCATCAGCCATGGTTGCAGATAAGCCAGAGTTGGAAGTAGAGAATATTTTAGAACATCGCATATTGGGACGGAGCAAAGGTAGAGTGCATGAGTACTTCATCCATTGGAAGGACAAACCCAACGACAAGAACAATTGGGAGAGGTATGAGTCCTTGTGAAAGTATGAGGACATGATTTGAGAGTTTGACAGAGGTTGCTATGGATCGCAAGTGGTATGAAAGTTGTCGAGATGACAAGAAGTTTAGTGGGGGAGGATGTAAGGCCTCCTAGGACACCCATCAAGAGCACATGCTAGTTGGGAAGATTCAATGAAGGAACGAACGAAGAGCACAAGGAGGAAACGATCAGTTGGGAAAACGAAGATGCTTTGGTGTGGGCAAGAGCACCTTAGGCACACACCCTTCTTCCCTTGAGATGGACAACAAAGACTTGGGTTGTGTTTGGGAAAGAGTGGGGCAACTTGGGAGCATGCCCAAGAAGTGGAACCATCTTCCCTTAGTAGCATGGGCGCATCAGAGAGGTTGAACGACTCCCTCAGCACACCCACGGAAAGTCATGATGATCAGCACAAGGAAGAACACGAGACAAGGGGCGCGTCGGTCCAAGAGACAAACGATTGATGGGTGCATGAGCTTAGATGGGTGAACTGGGTCCACGAAGTGGCGTGACAGTCGGTTGAGTGTGACAATTCACGAAGGGGCGCGACGCACCGAAGAGACACAACATTTTTCACAAGTAACTCTTGGAGTCCATATAAAAGCAAGGATGCACAACCAAATGATAGAAAGGAAAACCAAGTGAAGGAAAGAGATGGAGCTCTGAGGTTGGGCACACTAATGGGGCGCACCTCAGGTTGAGGCAAGGAGGAACAACAAAGGGGAATCTTGGTGTGACAAAATCATGGGTCTGAATAGTTATGATGTGTAAGGCAGAGTTGTGAGACTCTACCCATCTTTGTAATTGGGACAATAGTGCCCTCTTTGTAAAGCTTTTTTCTGATTCAGAATATAAATAAACGAAGTCGAGTATTAGGCACCATTGGTGCCGCCCACACTATATATTTGTCTCTTGTGTTTCACATGTTTTTTGTTGTATGCCAAATTGACTAAGTGTTAAACTAAGTTAACAAATATCTAAGTATACAACTGAGTTGCATAGATTAAGGATGTGACTTGTCCGTAGCCTAGAACAGAGTATGGGTATGCTCTAGGTGAAAAGGCATAGTTCAAGTGAAGTATCCTTGGTTGATCCACGTTGCCAATGGAGGACCACTACGGCGCCGTACATCCATGAGATGCTAAGGTTGGACTTGGGCATTACTCTTGGGCATGTGACAACTTGTTGTATGAGCATGGGGAGATTAGTGTAATTTCAAAGGGAGCTATGGGTCTATTTTCTTGAAGACCCATCGACTCCCTTTGTTTTATCGACTCTCTTCTGATTTATAACATTTAACTAAAAAATAGGATTAGCATTGTATTGAAACATGTTGCTAAACCTAGCATTGCCCTGCCTTTCAATAAACAATTGAGGATATCACAAGTGCTATAACTATGGGAGCGATCGATCCCTTGTGTTGAGGAGGTCCTGAGGGGCAACTAAGGGTGGGCCTCTGATATGGGTAACATGAGGGTGCTTCTAACCAAGCTTTAGGAGGCCTTACACAGAAGAGTCCAATACAAACAACACCCCACCCCCCCTCCCCCCCCTCAAACACACCTCTTTATCAGTTGAGTAATTGGAAGAGCATAGTCGGTGGAACTGGTGAACCATGCAATTTGAGTCTACAATCGGGGGTAGTCTTTGGGGTCATGTATGGGATTAAGGCCAGATGCTACTAGAAAGCACATGCCCTGATTGGAGATAGATTCGAGGTCATGTGTGGGAGTAAGGCCAGATGCTACTAGAAAGCACATGACTCCATTGGAGATAGCTTCAAAGATGAACATAAGGGAAACTAACTTTCTTGTGGATATTATCTAGTCTAAAACCGACTTTTGGTTTTGGAATAAGGCTTAAAACTACCTCTGATTGGCTTAGAGCTCATCTTCTTCTAACATAATGAAAGAAAAAACACACTTACTAAAAAATTGTTGTGGACTGGACAGAATCGGTGCCAACGAAAATTACAAATAAAAATTGTCCCCCAAGTCAAGCTCGTTGTGGACTCCACTAAGTCGTTAACAACCAAATTCCAAATAAATCAAATACGTCGTGGTCTTGAGTGAATGGGTGCCTAGCAAAATCCAACTTAAAACGCGCCCATCGTCAAACTCGTGGTGGACTGAAGTCTGAAATGAATGGCAACCAACCAAATTCCCACTGGACTGAATGGCAGCAACTAAATTTCAACGAAAAAACGCGCCCACACGTACCAAAAAAGAAGTCGTGGACTTGACCGAATGGGCACCTAGCAAAATCCAAATAAAAACGCGCCCATCGTCAAACACGTGGTGGACCGAAATGAATGGCGCTGGACTGAAATGGTACAAACCAAATTTCAACCAAAAAAACGCTGAATCCACACTTACCAAAAAAAACGCACCCATTGTCAAACACGTTGTGCACTGGACTGAATGGTACCAGCCAAATTCCACAGTGTGATCCTGGAATGCAGGGGGTAACAACGAAATTGCACACTGTGGACCTCAACGTACCACAAAATTCCAAATAAATTTACTGAGTTGCTCTGTTCTGTACCACTCAATACTTCATTGGTCTTTCCTTCACTATTTTTCTTCCCTCTAGAACTTCTTACTCTGCTTCATTTCCATGACTTCACATGTATGCTATGAGGGCAGGGCCCAGTAAGAAGACTTTGACTTTGCTGGTACCAACTTAATTCATTCAGTCGTTGTGATAAGAAGACTTTGACTTTGCTGGGCTCCCGCGCAGTGAAGATAAGGATGGCTGGACTTATCTTCTAGATGTATAGAACTCTGTATTTATATTTAGATTTACAGAGCTCACAAGCAAGGCAGGTCATTCAGGACGTTGGAGGAAGTCGTTATGTCGAATATGAGGACTCTGATGTCCTTTCTGATATTGGCAACCGCAATGGCACCATTCACTGTAAGTGCGGCAGCCGTTGGTTACGGAAGGAAGCCATATCATTCCTCTTATTTTCTCGGGGATTATGGCTTATATGATGGTCGTCTGCACGACCGCACGCCGGGTGGAAGTGGTTCTGTTCAAGCCGATGATTTTGTTTTCAAGGAACGCAGGCTAGAGCATTCAGCTTCTCAATTCACAGCATCCGTTGACGCGGGGTACGATAAAAGGGATGTGGAGGGTCTCTTGTCCTTCCGAAAGGCAATCACATCGGATCCATATGGATTGATGTCGGATTGGCTGGCTGAGAACTCACATAACGTTTGCTCCTGGAATGGGATTGCATGCAGAAACAACCGAGTGTCTGTAATATTTCTTCCTTGGGCCGGATTGGAAGGCACCATCCCTGAGGGCATTGCCAATCTAAGCGAGCTTAGAAAACTTTACCTCGATGACAACAAATTGACCGGTGGCCTGCCTCAATCCATTTGCAATTTGAACCAGTTGACCCACTTATATCTTGGTGGAAATATGCTCACTGGTGGCATACCTCCAGCTATTGGCAATTTGACTCAGTTAGCTTCCCTGTATCTTCTTGCGAACAGACTATCTGGTAGAATACCTAAGGGCGTTGCCAATTTGAAGATGCTGAAAGAACTCGGCTTAGGTAACAACTATTTCACTGGCGGCATACCTGAAGTGATTGGCAATTTGAGTCAATTGACCTACATAAATCTGGGTGGAAACAGATTCAGCGGTGACATAACAGAAGCCATTGGCAATTTGTATCAGTTGGCACACCTAGATCTTGGAAGAAATAGGTTCAGCGGTGGCATACCTCAAGCCATTTCCAAATTGAGTAGGTTGGTCTTCCTCAATCTTGGTACAAACATGCTAAGTGGGAGAATACCTAAGGGTATTGCCAATTTGACGAAGCTTGAACAACTTCACCTAGATACTAACAATTTCACTGGGCCAGTTCCGAAAGCTATAGAAAGGTTATGCTCTTTGAAAGTTTTGTTTTTGTTTTCTAACAATTTAAGTGGACATATCCCACATGGCATAGGTGGGTTAAAGAACCTCACTCAACTTGCCATAGCTGATACCAATATTTCTGGGACTATCCCTGAAAGTATTAGTGGTTTGGTGTTACTTCAAAAGTTAGATTTATCAGCAAACCAGTTAGATGGACATATTCCTGATGATATTGGCAAATGTGTTGCACTACAACAGTTAATTTTATCCAGAAACAAGTTGAATGCAAAGATACCTGCATCTTTAGAGAATTGCAAGGCTTTACTGAGGCTGAAGGTGTCAGAGAACTCACTTAGTGGAGATCTGAACATAAGATTTCCAGTGTCTATGGAAGTGCTCTCTGTGTATTCCAATAACTTTTCTGGGACTTTTCCAACATCTTTGGCGAACTGTACCAAGCTTCGATTGTTGGATTTAAGTAAAAATGCATTGACTGGTGAGCTCCCTAATTATCTAGCATTTTTTCACCAGCTAAGAGTTTTAAGCATTGCTTATAATAAGATCCATGGTAGTATTCCTCAATGGATTACAAATCTTACCAAGTTGCAATTGTTAGATTTATCCAACAATAATCTCACAGGAAGAATACCATCAAATCTTGATAAGCTCCAAGGATTCAAAATCTCTAAGCTTTCCCAGATCAATGATGATGTACCAAACAAAGTCTTCTCAACAAATCAAATCAGTGGTGATGCACTAGCGAGAATCTTAGAAAACCAGGTAAGAGGTAATAAACTATATGAGGACATAAGGATTGTTATAAAAGCACATGAGTATACTCTTACATATGTGTCTTTGATATACACAATATTTGACTTGTCTAGTAATTACCTTTTTGGAGAAATACCTCCAAACATGGGAAGTCTAAGTAGTCTATGGTTGTTGAATTTATCTAGAAATGGTTTGGAAGGGAAAATACCTGCATCTCTAAGTAAGATATCCACTTTGGAAGAACTAGATTTGTCTAAAAATAATTTGAGTGGAGAAATTCCTCAAGAAATCTCTACATTATCCAACTTGGCCGTTTTTAATGTTTCACTGAACAAACTTTGTGGGCCAATCCCAAAAGGAACACAGTTGGACACTTTTGATACGACTTCATTTGAAAAGAATAAATGTCTATGTTGTGATCAATTCCGACCATGCAAGGATGATAATCATTTACAACCATGCAAGGAAACATGCAATTCAATACAACCATGTAAGGAGAATAGCACGAGCAAAGGAGATTGGTGGACTAGCGTGAATGAAAAAGTGTCATTAATTGCATTAGGGTTGGGATTAGGGATTGGATTTGGCAGTGTTGTGATTGTGATGGTCACATGGGATAAAGCTAGGAGTTGGGTGGTACCCCCAAATATAAAGCCATTCTATGGAGTATATCGATTTCCTAAATAATTGGTAATGTACCACATTACATTATCATGACTAGAAATCCTATGATATTCTTGTAAAAATAAGTTCAAAAATAGATGGAAAATAAATAATATAATAGTACTCTTTTTTTTGTGTTTTAATGTGCATATGATGCAAATTGTACTTGTTATTAATAAATAATAAAATAACAAACAAATGTGAAATTTTAACAGTTTATATTTTCCTAAAATTTTGTAAGATCGCAATTTTCTCCTTTCTTCTCGTTTTTGGGAGTGAAGTTTCGATATCTTGTTATTATCTTTTTAAAATACATGCTCTCTTTGACTTTGACTCATGATATTTCTAAAATGCGTGCTCTCTGTCGAAATCCGATGAGAAAGTGTTGGATTAACACATTTGAGTGGCTAAGTCTATATAATCCGAATTCCCCAGGGGTTTTTCAACACACTTAATCTATTTATGCATTCAAAAATACAATTTAATAACAAATATTTAAATGTTGCAGTATTGTTAGCACTCAATGTGCAGTGTTAAAATTTTAACCTTCGACTAAATATCTGATCTCGTAGCACATGTAACAAGGGTGGACATTCTTGTAGCACATCATTAATAAGATTTTATTAATTTATTCTTGTAGCACATCATTAATAAGATTTTATTAATTTATTAGTGTAGCACATCATTAATAAGATTTTATTAAGTTTTTGACATCTTAGCCACTTTGTACCAACTTCCCAAAAATATCCAGATCCTTGTGTAACTTTGTCAAAATTTCCCATAGCTATAAATTTTCAATTTGATGAAATTTCTTAAATTATTCTTTCTTTTCAAAATTCAAAATTTCATTAGTCAATTCTAGTTTGCTACCCAAAATGTCAAAATTATTTTGTTGTTACACCCAAAGTCAAAAAATCAAGTGAATAAATTATATAATAATAATAATAATAATAATAATAATAATAATATATTTTTAAGATCACGACCAAGCCACACCAAATTGGTGTATGAAACCTCCTTGTTTGTGAGACAAGGAACCTCCTTCACCCAAAGTTTGACTGTAAACAGAAATATACATACCCTATCCCCTTATGTTTTAAGATCATTTAAAATGATTTTTATTATTGTTCACTTTTGTAAAAATATTGAGTTCTAAATGATTTTTATTATTGTTCACTTTGTAAAAATATTGAGCTCTCATATTTTAAATGATTTTTATTATTGTTCACTTTGTAAAAAAATATTGGGTTCTCATTTTTTAAATAACTTTTTTATTATTATTCACTTTTGTAAAAATATTGGGTTCTCATATTTTAAATAATGTTTTTTTAAATTATTATTCACTTTGTAAAAAAATATGATTTTTATTATTGTTCACTTTATAAAAATATTGAATTCTCATATTTTAAATGATTTTTTTTTATTATTGTTCACTTTTGTAAAATTATTGGGTTTTATATTTAAAATAATGTTTTTTTTTTTTAAATATTGAGTTTTCATATTTTAAATGATTTTTTTATTATTGTTAAAATTATTGGATTCTATATTTTAAATAATGTTTTGTAAAATTATTGAGTTATATATTTTAAATAATGTTGTTTTTTTTTAAATATTAGATTTTCATATTTTAAATGATTTTTTTATTATTGTTAAAATTATTAGGTTCTATATTTTAAATAATGTTTTGTAGAATTATTGGGTTCTATATTTTAAATAATGTTTTGTAAAATTATTGGGTTCTATATTTTAA
>ML784228.1:695416-706630 GCA_009831015.1 Picea engelmannii | reverse complement strand
TTCAGTCCAGCGCCATTCATTTCGGTCCACCACGTGTTTGACGATGGGCGCGTTTTTATTTGGATTTTGCTAGGTGCCCATTCAGTCAAGTCCACGACTTCTTTTTTGGTACGTGTGGGCGCGTTTTTTCGTTGAAATTTGGTTGCTGCCATTCAGTCCAGTGGGAATTTGGTTGGTTGCCATTCATTTCAGACTTCAGTCCACCACGAGTTTGACGATGGGCGCGTTTTAAGTTGGATTTTGCTAGGCACCCATTCACTCAAGACCACGACGTATTTGATTTATTTGGAATTTGGTTGTTAACGACTTAGTGGAGTCCACAACGAGTTTGACTTGGGGGACAATTTTTATTTGGAATTTTCGTTGGCACCGATTCTGTCCAGTCCACAACAATTTCAACAATTTTTTAGTAAGTGTGTTTTTTCTTTCATTATGTTAGAAGAAGATGAGCTCTAAGCCAATTAGAGGTAGTTTTAAGCCTTATTCCAAAACCAAAAGTCGGTTTTAGACTAGATAATATCCACAAGAAAGTTAGTTTCCCTTATGTTCATCTTTGAAGCTATCTCCAATGGAGTCATGTGCTTTCTAGTAGCATTTGACCTTACTCCCACACATGACCTCGAATCTATCTCCAATCAGGTCATGTGCTTTCTAGTAGCATCTGGCCTTAATCCCATACATGACCCCAAACACTGCCCCCGATTGTAGACTCAAATTGCATGGTTCACCAGTTCCACCGACTATGCTTTTCCAATTACTCAACTGATAAAGAGGTGTGTTTGAAGTGAGGGGGGTGTTGTTCATATTGGACTCTTCCGTGTAAGGCCTCCTAAAGCTTGTTTAGAAGCACCCTCGTGTTACCCATATCAGAGGCCCACCCTTAGTTTCCCCTCAGGACCTCCTCAACACAAGGGATCGATCGCTCCCATAGCTATAGCACTTGTGGGCGCGTTTTAAGTTGGATTTTGCTAGGCACCCATTCAGTCAAGACCACGACGTATTTGATTTATTTGGAATTTGGTTGTTAACGACTCACTGGAGTCCACAACGAGCTTGACTTGGGAGACAATTTTTATTTGGAATTTTCGTTGGCACCGATTCTATCCAGTCCACAACAATTTTTTTAGTAAGTGTGTTTTTTCTTTCATTATGTCGGAAGAAGATGAGCTCTAAGCCAATCGGAAGTAGTTTTAAGTCTTATTCCAAAATCAAAAGTCGGTTTTAGACTAGATAATATCCACAAGAAAGTCAGTTTCCCTTATGTTCATCTTTGAAGCTATCTTCAATGGAGTCACGTGCTTTCTAGTAGCATCTGGCATTACTCCCACACATGACCTCGAATCTATCTCCAATCAGGTCATGTGCTTTCTAGTAGCATCTGGCCTTAATCCCATACATGACCCCAAATACTGCCCCCGATTGTAGACTCAAATTGCATGGTTCACCAGTTCCACCGACTATGCTCTTCCAATTACTCAACTAATAAAGAGGTGTGTTTGAAGTGAGGGGGGTGTTGTTCATATTGGACTCTTCCGTGTAAGGCCTCCTAAAGCTTGGTTAGAAGCACCCTCATGTTACCCATATCAGAGGCCCACCCTTAGTTGCCCCTCAGGACCTCCTCAACACAAGGGATCGATCGTTGCCATAGCTATCACACTTGTGATCTCCTCAATTGTTTATTGAAAGGCGGGGCAATGCTAGGTTTAGCAACATGTTTCAATACAATGCTAATCCTATTTTTTAGTTAAATGTTATAAATTGGAAGAGAGTCGATAAAACAAAGAGAGTCGATGGGTCCTCAAGAAAATAGACCCATAGCTCCCTTTGAAACTACACTAATCTCCCCATGCTCGTACAACAAGTTGTCACACACCCAAGAGCAATGCCTAAGTCCAACCTTAGCATCTCGTGGGCGTGCGACGCTGCAGTGGTTCTCCATTGGCAGCTTGGATCAACCAAGGATACTTCACTTGAACTATGCCTCTTCACCTAGAGCATACCCATACTCTGTTCTAGGCTACGGACGAGCCACATCCTTAATCTATGCAACTCAGTTGTATACTTAGACATTTGTTAACTTAGTTTAACACTTAGTCAATTTGGCATACAGCAAAAAACATGAGAAACAAAAGAGACAAATATATAGTGCGGGTGGCACCAACAGTGCTTAGTACCCAACTTTGTTTATTTATATTCTGAATCAGAAAGAAGCTTTACAAAGAGGGCACTACTGTTCCAATTACAAAGATGGGTAGAGTCTCACAACTCTGCCTTACACATCATAACTATTCAAACCCATGATTTTGTCACACCAAGACTCCCCTTTGTTGTTCCTCCTTGCCTCAACCTGAGGTGCACCCCATTAGTGCGCCCAACCTCAGAGCTCCATCTCTTTCCTTCACTTGGTTTTCCTTCGTTGAATCTTCCCAACTAGCATGTGGTCTCGGTGTCGTAGGAGGCCTTACATCCTCCCCCACTAAACTTGTTGTCGTCTCGACAACTTTCGTATCACTTGCGATCTGTAGCAACCTCTGTCAAACTCTCAAATCATGTCCTCATACTTCCACAAGGACTCATACCTCTCCCAATTGTTCTCGTTGTTGGGTTTGTCCTTCCAATGGATGAAGTACTCATGCATTGTACCTCTGCTCCGTCCCAATATGCGATGTTCTAAAATATTCTCTACTTCCAACTCTATCTTATCTGCAACCATGGCTGACGACCTGGATGGCTCAACTCGACTTGGTCATCCAGGTCCCTCTGGCATGAATTCAACTAGATAACATGGAAAACAGGATGAATGTGTCGCATGTGGAACAACAACTCCAATCTGTAGGTGACATTGTCAATCTTGTGAAGAACTTTGAATGGTCCCTCATACCTTCGCATGAGAGATGGAGCCACTCCTTTAGGTGATGGCAACTGATCTCTGTTGATCTTGAGCAGGACCAACTTTCCTACACAGAATTTTATCCGTATTTTATGAGAAAAATGAAATGAATACAGATTATTAAAAGATGTTTAACACAGAATAACAGAGATACAATAAAGCATGTTTATATTCAATAAGAAAATAAGTTGAAACTGTAAAACGCAGTGGAAAGCAAGCTTGTTGGAATGGTGGTGGCTTATCTCTGAGAAGAGATGTGACGGTTGCGCTCATTCATAAGAAGATCATTACAATGAAACTCTGAAGGCCTTTTTACAATAAAGATGAATTCCAAAACCCTAGACATCCAAAAACCTAACTCTAGGAGATGAAGCACCAAAAGTCATGTGGGCCCCGTTGGGGTAAGCTAGTACATCAACTTCCTAGGGTCGTAAATTTTTCATACGATCTTCGTTTTAGACGCACGATAGCCTATTGAAAATATCTATCTGAGGACTACACATGTTTCCATCAAACTCTGACTTCGTATATTTTCTAACTATGGCGAGCCCTAAAAACGTTGTTTAGGGCCTCAAAACGACCTCGGAAGTTAGGCACCTGAAAACTAGGAAAAATTTACCAAACTGAAAAACTGCCAAAATGAACCAGTTGGAATAGGTGGGAGGCCACTGAAATCCATCTGGATCAATCCTCGCCCCTTAGGAAACAATGGTCTCCATTGCATTGAGTTCCCCCATTAGATGAGGAATTTTTTGTTGAATTTGGCTTCGGGTGAGCCAGTTGCCTTGGTGCAGGAGTTGACTTTCTTTGACAACTTGATAAAGTTGGATCCTTTGTTGTCTAGTTCCCTTGACCTGTGTGTCCACAATCTGATCAATGGATGCATGTTTCATGCAGTGAGGGTTGAGATATGTTTTTGTCAACTGCTCTGCTATCTCGAAGGTGTCCAATAATGGTGGGAAATATGGCTGAAGAAGAGCCACGTTGAATACTAGGTAGAAGCCAAGGAAAGGAGGAATGTTGAGCTCAAAATCATTGTCACCCACAGCGTTGGTGATGGTGTACGACCCATAACGAAGTGGGTGAAGCCTCTGATGGGGCCCTGTAAGACGTTTTTTCTGCAAGTGCAACCATACTTTGTCGCCCACCTAAAACTTATGTGGCACTCGGTGTTGATCACGGCATTGCTTGTACTTAGCATTGGACTTCTGTAAAATATATTGAACCTGTTGGTGGATGTGTTGGATATACTCAATGAACCAGGTGGCTTTGTTAGCTTCAGGTGGAGCAGGGGACGAGTTGCCTGAGGTGGCCTCCAAGGGTAGTGCAACATCCATGGGGCCCAATGTTTGGAATCCCAACCCCACCTAAAAGGGGTTGTGGCCAGTCTTGGTTGTAGATATGTTGGACATAGGGAAGACTCTCATCCCATGTGCGGGGGTTCTTGGAATTTTTCATGTGCAGAATATGCACGATCATTCGATTGACGACTTCAGTTTGGCCATCTGTCTGGGGGTGGAAGGAAGTGGATTTGGTGAGCTTGGTATCTAGCAGTGACCAGAGGCTTGACCAGAATGTGCTGAGGAAGCGACTATCCAGATCTGAGACAATGGTTTTTGGGATCCCAAAATGTACCCATACTCGTTCAAAGAATAGCTTGGTAGTGGCCTCTATTGTGATGTTCTTCTTGCAGGCGGCCAGAATTTCCATTTTGGAAAAACGATCAACAACCACAAAACACAGTCATTTCCCCTCTTGGTGGACGGAAGGCCCGACATGTAGTCCATTGAGATGGATTCCCATGGCCTGTCAGGAATATGCAGAGGGGTGTACAAGCCCTGTTTCTTAGAGGTTGGTTTGGCAATAGCGTAGGCAGTGCAGGACTTGATATACTTGTCGACATCATGTCGAAGTTTTGGCCAGTAGAAATGTTTCTGCAACACTACCACTGTCTTTTCAATGCCAAAGTATCCTGCCACCCAACTGTAGTCCAATGTTGTCTTCCACACCTACTTCAACCAATAGAAGAATGCAATTCAGTCTACACCGTGAATCACCCCAAACGTACTTCATAGGTTCAGACCTTTGATGAAATTTAGCACAGACCGCCACTTCACCTATATTAAAGCATGCGGTGATGAGCATAAACAACAACTCCAATCCTACTACAAGCCGACAGAAGATGGCTTGGAGGAGATCACCAAGGAATGGTCGACGAACCTCCTTGTTGCAGCAGACCCCACAGACATGTCCGACGAGGAAAGATCTGAAGCTATGATGGATACACCTGGGCCAAGAAGGACTAAGAAGGATGACGAAGTTGAATATGTCCCTAGCACGTCCACGAAGACTGCTTCGATCTCACCTACGTAGGGAGGTGATGGTGACGAGCTAGGTGGTACAGAAGTTGAACAAAACATAGGTGAGGTTACTCCACCTAGAGAGGAGGAGGATCCCTCCATGAAAAGAAAGATGACACCACCAAAACCCTCCTCCTAAAAGAAAGCTAAGGCCACTCGGACAATGCTTAAAACTACCCTTACCCCAGATGACATCGACTTCTTAATTTCCGCGCTGAATGATGTTTCACTAGAGCTCGTAGAAAAGCAAGAAGAAAATAAGGAGGAGCTATTCAACTGAATCAAGGGAGAACTCAAAGAAGTGCAACAGACACTCCAATCCATCCAAGTAGTTTCTACAACACCTTTGATAAGCGAAACATCAGGAACATGCGATGAGCCCACTTAATTACACCAGATCACTAATCAAGTCGAAGCTTGCCTTTGACGAGCTCAAGAAGACACAACACAAGCCACCCATACTTTGATGCAAGCACATAAATCACTTCTAGAACAACAGAATGATGCAGAATGGGAAAAGATTTCCCTGAAAGCGAAGTGGGACGAGAAAAAGGCACAGTTGCTAGCAGAGCAACTTGAAGTACAGGAAAGGGTTCACAAGGCACTGCACTCTGTGATGGTCATAGAAGTGAAGACGGAAGACCGTCTCCCGCAACAGGTGACCCAACTGGAAGAAGTAATCCAACAACTCCAACAGCACATCACGGATCTGGAGCTTCGCACCATGCCTGAGACCCCCCAAGAAATAAGAGATCTAAGAGATGCCATTGCTCGAAGCGCAGTTGACTGATTAAAAACCTTTGCCTTGGAATGCAAGCAACTGAGCGCTAGAAGTGCCCAGACTTATGAAACCCTCGCAGAGAATCCATAATTGCAGACATTGGAGGCACAACTCCAAGACGCAAAGCAGGATGCAGACACGCTACTGGCGTAGATAAAGACTTTGACCCCAGTCTAAAGAATGAAGAGGTTCATAGAACAACGCACAACCCAACAATAGGTACATACGCTGCAAAGTAAAGTGATGGAAGTCTCCCAATGACTTCAACCAATCCAAGAAAATGCATGCCAACTGTTCACTGAACTCGAATAGGTTGTCATCACTGCAGAACGACGCCTGGAAGGACCACTCAATGACACAGTGATCCAGGAATTTACTGAACAAGAGGTTGTTGCACTACAGTAGGTCAAAGCAGCTCGAGCCAAGCTCGAGGAATTTGAGGCAGAATTGATCAGACCTGAGTGACTCGAGATGAGTCACATGTAAGTGTTGGGGGCTTGTTGGCCCTTGACCAAGTTTTGAAGAATACTTGGTCATATTTGACCATTTTTGGGACTACGACAACTTGCCAAAGATGGAGCGCAACGCGAAGTGAAAATTAGGGAAGCAAGACCTATTTTTGGGTCCATTTTAGGGTTTTGGGTTGATGTAAAGGGAAAGGGATGCCGACCTGTGGGTTTACCCATGCTTAGGCCCATTTTGTAATCTATAAATAGATACTTAGGCAATGTAAGTAGTAGTGATAGTAGTACATCTATGTGATGTATATCTAAAGGCTTAGTGCTAGTACTTGGATCTGTGTGATCAGAGGTATATTGCAAGTGCTTTGTGCATGATTGTAAGGAGATTGAAAAGCTAAGTGCAAGTTGTTGTAGTTTTGTGATGAAGTGCAAGGAAGAAGGATCTAGCAAGTTGCGCAGATCTTCTATCCTGTGCGCAATAAGGGTCACTGAAGCTCTGTGCTGTAACCACTTGACCGATATAATATAAAGAAGAAGACTTTATGGATGTAGCCCCAGGGTGGGGGTGAACAATGGTAACTTTGTGTATTGTGATATGTGCTTTGACCTAATGTGGTTATCTCCTTCTTAGCTAAGTGCTTGCTATGATTAAATAGATCTAGTTATGCTTTGTGCTTATGATATATGAATGAATGTTAGATCTGATATATAAGATGCTTAGTGCTTGATCTGCTGAATCTAATCTATATTTTTGTGGATAAGTGCTGAATCATCTTTAGTCTAAGTATTCACTGCGATGCTCTGTGTTATCTGCGAAGTACCATAAGGGTTAAATATTGATGAATGATCTATGCTAAGTTCCCTGTAAAAGATATAATCACAGATCGGTGTCCCAACTAAGGTTTTAGACATATGAGTCCTACAACCACCCCTGCCTCTACCTTGGGTGAGACTTCATCTGCTTCATAGGTGTTGCCGAAAGGGCTGATAGTTAGGGTTTTGTTGGTGCGCTCTTGAGCGTTGAACCCTGGGTTTGCCCCTGTGCCAACAATGCCATCCAAATACACTACTACAAAAGTATTGGTGAAAGGTCATAGGATATCGTCCATCATCCTCATAAAATTTGATGGAGCATTTGTCAAACCAAAGGGCATGACCATCTATTCAAAAAGACCTTCTTTTGACTTGAAGGCGATCTTCCATACATCTGTCTTTTCTATTAAGACCTAGTGGTAGACAGACTTTAGATCAATCTTACTGAAGTATTTAGCCCCTGTGAGTTGATCAAGGAGGTCGTCGATTTGGGGAATTGGGTACCAGTTCCAGAATGTGATTTTATTAAGGACCTGAAAATCAATGCAGAGTTGCTAGGTCCCATCTTTCTTCTGCACCAACATGAATGGGCTCCCACTAGGCAATGAGTTGGGAAGGATGTGCCCCTTGTGGAGCAATTCTTGGATCTTCCTCTTGATCTCCTCATTTTCTAACAGAGAGTGGCGGTAGACTGGCCCATTGGGTAGTGGTGCACCAGGGGTCAGATCGATGGGATGTGTGACCTAGCAGTGCAGAGGTAACCCGGTAGGAGAGGAGAATATATCTGAGTATTCTTCCACGACCTTATCCACTTGCTTCTGTTGTGTGGAGATATCGGTCGCAGAGGCCATAGATGTGGCTACAATATTTCGCTTACTTTGGGAGTGAATCACAAAGAAGACAAATTTCCTGGTCTGAGAGCTGACCTTCCTGCATTGCTTAGCAGAGATCAAGGAAATAACACTAGGTGGGACTGCCTCGGGTATCTTGTACAATTTCTTGTTCAAAGTAATAATAACACTATGAGGCCTAGACTCTTACAAAACATGATGTTTCCATAAATAAGTTTGGCCCAAAAGAACATTACAAACTTCGAGAGGAGCAACATCACACAATACCTTGTCTTTTAAGGGCTTTATGTCATACGACAGTCGACACTATTGGCTGACATGGATATTGCTTCCTTGGCGGAGCCATCCAATGTTGTAGGGTTGCGGGTGCGGCATTGTCGGCAGGGCTAGCCGCTTGAAGACCTCTGCTGAGATGAGGTTCTTCTGGCTACCACCATCATATTAGAATGATGTTATAAGTGTTAAGAGAACACTATTTGTACTCTAATCTCAACAAGTGTGATTTCTTTCAAGGAGAAATCTAGTATTTGGGTCACATAATCTTAGTTGAAGGAGTGGAAGTGGACACCAAAAATATCAAGTAAATCATGGATTGACCTTCCCCTAGAAATGTGACAGAAGTAAGATCCTTCATGGGTTTGGATATATATTACAATAGGTTCATAAAGAGATTTTCCAAGATTGGTAATCCTATTACTTCATTGTAGAGGAAGTGGAAGAAATTCATATGCTCACTAGAGTGTGAAGATAGCTTCTAGTAGCTGAAGCATCTATTAACTAATGCCCCTGTTCTAAATATTGTAGACCCATAAAATGATTTCCTTGTTTGCACAAACGCTTGCAAAGAAGAATTCAATGGAGTTCTCATGCAAGAAGGAAAAGTGATTTCTTACAAATCATGAAAATTAAATGAGAATTAACATAAGTATGTTACCCACGATATGGAGTTAGCATCCATCATGCATGCCTTGAATATGCGGAGGCACTACTTTCTTAGGAGAATATATATCCTCATGACATACCACTGTGGTATGAAGTACCTATTCAACCAATCAAGGTTGAATTCTATACAGGCCAGGTGGATGGCGTTGATCAACGAGATTGATTTTGAAATCAAACACATTAAAGGAAAGGAAAATAGAGTGGCATATGCACTTAGATGAAGTGTGCATTCTATACACTTGGAAACAACAAGAGTAGGAGATTTTGAGATTCAATAGAGGATTTAGACCCTCTTGCAGGAAGATGAGTTCTTTAATCAAGTGAAAAAAGGGTTACGACAAGAACCTAGGGAAAATATGTATGAAGAATATCATCTTGGTACTAATAGTATGTTGTTTTATAACAACAAGAAGTATTTACCTGATTCAATATATTTGAGGTGCTTTATTATGGACGAGTTCCATAGGAAACCATATGTACCTCACCCTGGTTACTAGAAAATGGTGAAAATAGTTAGACAAATGTATTATTGGCCTGAAATGAAGCATGATGTTTCTCAATACATTGCAAAATGTTTAGGGCGTTAACATGTGAAATTTGAGCAGAGACATCCTGCTGAGTTATTGAATCCATTGTAGATTCTAGAGTGGAAATAAGAAATAATTTCCATGGATTTTATTACAGGATTGTCGAATAAATCAAACAACATGATGTGATCATGGTTGTAGTGGATAAGTTGAGCAAGGAAACTCACTTCATCCCCATAAAATCTACTTTTAAATCCATAGACGTTTCTAACATTTTTATAAAATAATTTTTTATATTTCATGGTTTGCCTAAAACCATAATCTCATACAAAGATGCTAAGTTCACCTCGAGTTTCTGGAAAATCTTGTTTACAGGCTTGGAACCACAGTTGGCATTTAGCACGGCCTACAATCCTCAAACATATGGTTAGACCGAAAGGGTGAATAGAGTGTTAGAAGACATGTCAAGGATGCATGTTATGCATCAGCCCAAATAGTGGGAGGAATAGTTTTTTTTTAACATAAACGGTTGTGATTTTATATTAAAAAAATGAGTAAAAGCTTCCCCAAGATACATAAGGCAGAGTAGCATAATCTCTGTTCTTTTCCTGAAAAGATGACTGTCTGTTGAGTACTAAATATGCTGGTGAAACCAATCCAAAAACAACTGCTAATTTTCCATGTGAAAATGGCTACATAAGTATACAAAATTAACAAAAATTTGCAATTCATCAAAAAAACATGTCTAATGATTTTGGAAGATTGTTGGTTCCTCCTGAGGATTTGTTGGATGTGTTGTTGGATTGGCCTCTAGGTGGTGAATTCCTTCTACTAGATTCGGCTAGACTGGAACTAATGTTGGCGTAGGAGGAGCCAAAGTGTGTTCATTGCTTGCTACTGAGTGGAAGGTTGAAGGAATCCTTGACCCAACTGAGTCGTTGGAATTCATTGGATGTTGAGGATGAATTAAAGTATTTACCAGTTGTTGTGCCATTTCTCCAATTTTCCTTGTATTTCCGTTGATCCCTCGAAATGCAATTTCTAACTCTTGGTTGTGCCTGAGTTCTTGCTGGTGCAATTGACCCTGCAAATTAGCTACTTCCTCCCACAACCCTTGATTTTCCATTTGAAATTATTTGAGTCGAGAGTCTGTTCATTCTTCCACGTGCCTAACGTCCACATGTAGAGAACTAAATTGTTCCATCAATCCCTATGATACACAGGTCAGGAAAGAGCAAGGAGCTCTGGATCTCCTCCACATGATGGTGAGATAGCACATAATCGTGTTTCCTTGTAATTCATTGTAGAAGTGTAGAATACAAGCGGAGTGGGACAAACCGTAATGCAAGCAGAATGTCCTAAAATTAACTGTAGAAGTGAAGAATGAAGGTAGGAGAAGCCATAATTGTGAGGGAGGAAGAAACTCCATATTTTTGATGGAACATGGAATCAGAATTACCCACAAGCAAACGAGAATTTGCATAGAGAAGAGCAAGAGAGGTGATGCCATGGGAGATGGGAAGGGCGTCATAGAGTATGAGTGAAGATCCAAGAGTTTAATATGGGGTAGAGGAGGTAGAGGGGGTGGC
>ML784228.1:670874-682168 GCA_009831015.1 Picea engelmannii | reverse complement strand
TGTGTGTATTTTATGTGTGACTGATGATCTTTACTCTTACTATCCATATGTTGTATGTTGGTTGATGACACATGAAGAAATCTTAATAATTGTTTAAAAGGCATAAAATTGTTTAAGCTTATAAACAACTGATTCACCCCCCCTCTCAGTTGTTTTAGTATTTCCAACACTTTTCAATTAAGGGTTGAAGTTAATTCAACAAAAAATTATCAATGTATTGTGGATGAAGGAGCCTCTGCAAGTATTTTATCCTCATCAATTTGGAGAGCCTTGGGATATCCCGAGCTCATGTCTGCTTCACATGAGCTGTTGGATTTTGATAGACATCCTAATGAACATTTGGGGATTCTTCCTCAGTTTCCTATCTCATTAGGTGGGAATATTGTCCTTGTCGATGTTATAGTGGTGCAAGGCCCGTTAGATTTCAATATGATTCTCGGGTGTGATTATGTATATGCTATGAATGTTGTGGTGTCTACACTTTTCTAGGTGATTCATTTCCCTCATAATGGAAGCATTGTCACCATAGACCAGTTGGCATCTGATAATCACCATCCTAATTTGACATTAGTTTAGGCTATCCCTTTATATGTTCCTAGTGTTTGTGTAGAATCTACCCTGCCACGGGTTAATTATCTGGCGTTTTATCCTCAATATTCAATTGCTCATGAGAAGAAACTTGTTCACTCATGTTTTCCTTCTTGAGACATGGTATCGACAATTGATCCATTGGTTTATCCAATGGGGGCATGGGAACCCTTGCTTCCCCCTCTTGGTACAAGTGATCTCGTCAGGATTACTCGAGAAAAGTATCCCCTTGGAGTCTTCTTTAAGCCCTTTTCAGACTCTCTAAACATGAAAATATTGTCGAGCGATCTTGTTGCCCTTCATTCTTGCCAAACTCAAATATGAAGGCATGTTTGTCCGACGGTAGTTTACCCCTTTTCCAAGTCGGATGGTCAATTGTAAAAACAAAGGTATGCTCTAGAAACTTCGGTTCACTAGAAGAGTATTCTCAGGCATAAGTTTAAACCTTTTTCAGGCCTGAGGGACTAAATTTATGAAAAAGGAATCCCCATAGAGTCCATAGTTAAGCTCTTTTCAGACTCCCTAAAATTCAAAAGATCGTCGAGTGACCTTGTTCCTTCACACTCGTTAAAGTGGTCTAGAAGAAAATCTATTGGCATGAGCTTACCCCCATTTCCAACATGTAGATTATAGAGGAAAAAGGTATGCCTCGGGAGATTCATCTCGCCGGGAGAGTTCTCCTCAGTAACTTTTATACTTTTTCGAGCTAAGGGGGCTAAATCCAAAAAAAGGTTGGTTGTGAGTCTATAGTTAATCTCTTTACAGACTCCTTAAAATTGAAAACATTGTCGAGTGATCTTGTCTTTGTCACACTCATTAAAATGGTTTTGAATAGACATCTTTTCGGTGCCAATTTACCCCCTTTTTTGAACTGACTAGACTATCTCTGAAAATGGTACTTCTTGGAGTCTTCTTTTACGTTTTTTCAAACTCTCTAAAACGTGAAAAAACTACCGAGCTTACCTTCTCTAGGCTCGTTAAAAATTACATTGAAGGGGGTTTCATTGTGTCTTGCTAATTGCATTTGCATATATGCGTCTTTGGCCTAATGCTGGATCCATGTTGCTCTCAACTGAACCTTTGAAGCATACCTTATATGCAAGACTTGTATCACTTTGCCTTTGTGACCTGATACCTTGACCCATGGAGGAATTTTCCCCGAGTGTCCTTTTCCTGCACATGTCTCCTTGATCTGAGCATTAGTGTGTTCCTTGCGCTTGGAACTAGTATGCTTTCTTTCGACACTCGTTCCTCCTTTGTAACATAGAATTCTTTTATTCTTTTTCAAGCTCTTTAAAAAATTGAAAAAGACAAAAAAAATCAGAAAACCCAAAATCCCAAAAAGAGGGGATGGGAAATATGTATTATTTTATTTGCAGCACAATGAGTTTCCCTTGGAAAAAGCACATCCTTCTATTTGTTCATCAAGCATTGGGATCTAATATGACCTTAGGAAGTTTTTCTCGCTACATAGATTTGTGTCCTCTGTTTCGTTACTCTTCCAAACACATGGAGAGTTTGCGTTGCCTCCTGCATCATGAAATTATGTCAATGTCATGCTGCATGAGTCTGATCATATTTCGTGCTTTTTTCTAAGGGAATTTTCACCCAACTTGAGTCGGCCTTTCTGCAATTTGTCTCTTGACCTCATGAGTCATCCATCCCAAGAGTCCAGTCAAGTCCTGATTCAAAATTAACGAAGTTCTATGCCTAATCATCAAGATCCTCTTGTCTTTTCTTGACAAGCCATCGAAGACCTTAGGGTAGTGAATTCATACACTCACATTATACTCCTACCTGCATTTTTAATATCTTGAAGTTGTTTCTCGAGCTATGAATACCTCATCTCTAGCCATTGGGCATCACTGTCTTCTTGAAGATGGATACTATATTTGTATATCTTTGATTTTGAGATGTAGTTCATTGTGTATTTCTCGCGGCTACAATTTATATAGTTATATGACATGGATCTGTAGTGTATTTGATTGGCAACCATGATTTATTTCATCCTAAGCATGGGTATACCTGCCTCAGAGAGAAATTTTTTATTTTGCAGATGGCACCTCTAGAACTCTGGTCCCAGGCTCACTCGATTTCATACATTGGTGAAGATTTTGCAATGTATTTTGGCCATTAGATGCTCTTATAACCTCACACATTAGGGGCATATGTTATAACCCTAAATTTCTCTACACATGCATACATGGCCTTGGCCCTCTTACTTGCATTTTTTTCCAAAGCATTGCTAAGTTTCTCTTCTTTAAAACCAATTTTTTGAATATGTATGCACCCTGCACCATTACTTCCCATGTACATACACTTGCTGCACCACTACAACTCATGCACATATGCATGCTGCACCATTACAACCCACGTATACTTGCAAAAGTTGCAAAAATTAAAAATTTGCAAGGAATTCGTTGAGATTACGGGCTATTGGGTAGTTTCCCAACTAATCCACCTGCTATAGCCCATAACCCAACTGAATAACCATCCTTTTGTCATATAAAAGGAGGTGGTGGGGTCTCATTTCACATCTAAGCATAAGAACATTGAAAATCTTCCTGATTTCACTTCCCCTCCTTGCCCAAGATATTGCATCCCCTTTTGTGAGAATTGCCTAGCATTCCATCACTATCCCTTTCTCCCCCATTTAACCCATTCACTTCCCAAGAAGAGATTAGAAGGTTGAGAGGAGAATCTTATACAAAGGTGCACTTGGATCTTGGTGAAGAGGAACCCGAACCAGGTTCGCGGAATGGTAGCCGACTTTGGTTGTAAAGGTATAATCATTGAGTTATTAATAAAAGAATTACTTTTCCTGTCCCAAATCATGGTGTATTGAATGATTTTATTGGTTTATTTTTTGACATTCTAACATCTAACCCTAACTTGTATATGGAATAACATTCTTGTAGTTTTTTGTTTGTCAATCTTTGGATGCAGGTTGGTCCTAAGAGGAGGCATGCAGTCAACAAAACTTCCAAGCATGGGATTCGAGGTATAGTTACATGATCTCCTTTTCCTTGCTTTCTTCATGTGAGTTTTTGTATGTTTGGGGTAGTTTAGAGAAGTAGTTGAATTTTAGACGGTTAATTTATCTGCCTACATTCTGAACCCTAGTGTAGTCATAGGGGGGTTTTTCCTGCTAGCACTAACCTATTTCCAACCTTCCTCTTGTTGTGTTGCATCAACTTCTTGATTTTGTTTGTTACTGGGACAGTTTTTAGAAAAATGACCATATTCGTGACAAGACTTACATTTGAACGGGATCTTTTCATAATCTAGATTTTGAATGTATGTCTAGTCATCTAAATTTAACTTGGTTGCCTCTGAGAGCCCTTTTTCTAGATCTACTTCAACACAAATCCTAGCATAGGAGTACGAAATAGTTTTAGGTTCATCCCTATCAATGAATTTCCTCAAAGTGTCACCTATACTTTTTAGAACTTTGTCACCCCCGCAATGGAAAGGCAAGTGGGGAAGTCTCACCCAAACTGGGACAACTGAGGGAATGCCATTTTCTGGGTCAAAATATGGAGTCCATTTATTTAGGTATAACCCTCTTGGGCCAAAGAAGTAAGGACCATTTCTGAAAATGAGATATATATCTTCTTTGTGCTCAAAATAAAAAATATATAAGCCCTTACCACATAAGAAGTGATTCATGCGTCTCTGTACCAATGGATGCCAATTCCTCTTAATCCAAAGATCAATATGAAGAGGTGAAGGACATAACCCCATGAATCGACCTACAAGTTCTCTGGAGGAAAAGGAAAGAGCCTTTCTTTTCATTGCGATACATGGGATCATCACTTCAGGGATCTGCTCCAATTTTTTCATGAATTGGGAGGTGATGGGGCACGTGGGAGGGTTGCCCAGTGAACCCACAAGCACCTTGAAACCTATGACTTCATCGAGGAATTCTAGGGGAGGATATGGGTCTAGGACAGACGAAGCCATGTAAATGTCGAGAGAGGGGTTCGAAGCGGGGATGCGACAAGCTAGGGTTGCAGTACCACAGAGGAGAAATTGCTATTAAATAGTGGGAGGAATAGTTACCCCTGATAGAGTTTGCATACAACAATGATTACCAAGAATCATAAAAAATGAGCCCATTCGAGGTTTTTTATGGAAGAAAGTGTAGAGATACAGTTAGTTTGGATAGTCTAGTGGATAGAGTCACACTTGTGTTGGACACACCTACCACACTTAGAGGGGGGGTGAATGAGTGTGGGGAACTTTTTCCCAAAACTTCCCTCCTGCACAAAAACTCATCAATTAGCATTCAACATTTATTCATTACCCATTGTTGTCATTTATAACCAGTTAGATGTGAGCACATATCAACAACATATATCAAGAACATATCATCAACAAGTCATCGCCACAATGAACACAAAGAACACAAGATGTATGCAAAATTTTATTTTTATTACGGACTACAATCCTTGAGGTTTATCAACAACAACTGAATAGAGTACAACTCTGTAAGAGCACCTGCTCTATAATGCAAGACTCAACTTACACCCTCAGCATCAACTGATATGAGGCAACAATCCTCAATAGATGTCAATCTATCAATAGGTACGCGACCTGTCAGTAGTGCATCCCGCGTGTGCATGTGCCCTGGATCACTACAGCCTGCGTGTTCACGCGGCCAGTGTATAATGCAACAAGTGTATGCTTTTGAGAAACTAGGGTTTTACTTTTCTTCACATGCTCAGATCCTCTGCAACCTGCAATCACTTTCTCTTCAGTCTTCCACTGTCCAAACTGACCCACAACCAGTCACAACACATCCAAGATCTCCAATAGCTTGCTCATGCTCCACAACAAATCAATATGAATGTTATCTCAATCATGTATAAACAACTAGTATACCATAGCAATCATGTCACTACTGAATCACAAGAGTGATGCTCACTCCATAAACCAAATCAACCAAACTGAATCACATCATAGAAGCCATACCAAGAATTCCCTAAGCATTCACAACACATCAAACAATAGTATCCATCAAGACAATAATGTAACCATACCAGTGTCTCAGTGATAGATCTGAGGCCATAGAATACAGATCTGGAACCTGCCTCATCATCCAAGAGCTTGGCACCAGGTCAAACACAAATCTCCATTATTTTATCCACTCCACGCTCCCTGTACATAGTCAACCCACATGTACACTCACCCTATACACAACTAGCCTGTGTGTACACGCACCCTATATGCAGATAGCCCACGTGGGCATCAGAATTTAGGGTTTTCTGTGAATCCAAGAATTTTTCCATCAATATCTTCGACATTGTCGAAACTTTGATGCGTCCATGAGATCCTCCTCTCGCTCTCTTCCTCAGAATATATCTTCAATCATGCTCAAGAGATCCACACCAATAATATGTTCTCACAAGAAGCTCTCCATCAATACTCCAAAAGATATTCACAAGAAGCTCTCCATTGATCCACAAAAAGGATTCTCACCAAATGTCCATTTTACAAGAGATCCTAGCTTCTTATTTATACTTTCATCTTCTAGGTCACTTAACCCATTTTTAGGTTACTTAACCCATTTCTAGGTCACTTAACCTATTTTCCTTATTTTAGGTGTTACAACCCTAATTTGCACCAGACATGCTTACCTGGCATCAGGCCATCTCATATTCCTTCTTTTCCAAAACAATGTTGAACAACTCTTCTTAAAAACCCCTTTTATAAAGACCTATGTGCCCTGCTCCAGTAATGCATGCGTGTACACGCTAGCTGACCCAAGACAACTCGCATGTACCTACAAAAGCATGAAAAAAGGAAATTTGTTGATGGAACACACAACTTTGGGTAAGTTAACTAAACCTTTCGGTCATGCATGGCCGGTCACTCGACCAAATACCTAGCTTCTTCTATCCTATAAAATAAGGGTTAGGGGTCCCATTTAAAAAGAGGAGAATCATAGTAAAGAAACTATACCTAATTGAACATTCCCTTTTTCCCAACCTTTAGCCATCCTTGTGCAAAGAGAAGTATAGAGAAAAGTAGTTGGAAGACAGTGGAAGAAGATCCCAGGACCAAGATCGAGGAGCAGTACCTAACTTTATCATTGTAAGGTATCATTGTGAAGTTAATAAAAGAATTTATTTTCCCATCCCTCCATATGAGATTGTCATTATTGGAATATTGATTGTATGATTGATTAAATCTCTAACCCATTAGTTCATAGATCAAATGCATGTGGAGTTCTTTGTTTGTCTTTAGTGAATGCAGGTCAGCATTGGGAGGAGAGTTGTAGTCAAAGAATGACCAAGTGCAAAAAGGGATCGACATCAAACACAAAGAATAAGGTATGTCTACTTAATCTCTTGAGCCTTGTGTTTACATATGAGTAATGGGGGTCTAGGCATGGGATGATGGTAGAAAGTAAGAATCTTTAGGTCATTTACGCATGCATGATAAAACCCTTAATGCTAGTCCGTAGGAGGGATTTCCTACCCACAACAGAATTGGCGGCCATACTGGGGATTTCTAGGGTTTCTGGGAATATTTTTCTTGAGTATTTTTAAAAATTGGTTTCATTCCTTGTTTTTAAAGTTTCTGCAAAAGTCTGAGCTAACAGAGATTCTGGTCTTCCATACCAGTTATCTCTGTTTCTTTTCTTGGCATCATTTTTTTTTTTTCCCGAGACCCACAGAGGTACATGCGACCTATATAAAGTCTGCATGCATGTACCTACGCCCTACCTTCTCACAACCCATGTGTACACACTAGCTGAGGAAGTGTCAGTTGTGTGTATGATTCCAAAAAAAATCTTTTAGAGAGGCAGTCATCCTCTCCCCTGTCAGAAACAGTCATTCTCAGGGGTTTTCTGGAACTCTTTCTACTCTTTGTTGTTTGCAGTCTATAGCTTAGGTTTCACCTCAGATTGGTTTGTTCTATGAAGTTTTCCTTGAATTGTTTTCTTTTTTCTGTTAAAGTAAGTGTCTGAGTCATCAAGAGATCCTGGTTCTCAATACCAGTAGTCTCTGCCTGGGCTGGATTTCTTGGCCTTTCATTTGTCTCAGATTTTTAGAGATACACACTACCTATATAAGTCCAGCACACATGTACACGTGCTCTGACTTTACACAGCTCACGTGCACACGCTTGTTGTTGAACTGTCAGCAGTGTTCTTATGGAGAGAATTTTTGTTGAAGGTGAGGTAGTCATTCTTTCCTTTGACAAGAGTTATACCCCTCAGGTTTTTGGGTCTCTATCATAGCGGCCAGTAACTTAGGTTTGATCACAACAATAGATTTCTTTTTCATTAAGAAGTTTTCCTCAAAATTTTCTTTCTATAGGGTTTTTAGACAAGTGTGAGAGTCTAGTTTTAATTTTCTTGCGTGTGATTTTTAAAGTGAATCTTTTCTATCTGCGCTTATGCCAAAAGTTTTCTTGGTTTTTACTTGTTGATATTTTTCCTTTTTTCTTTGTGAGCATTCAAATAAAAAAAAAATCTTTTATTTCTTTGTTGGTTAAATAGTGTTGTTTTGCTTTAGTAACTAGGGAAAAGTCTTTGCTTTCATAAGTTCTTGATGGTTTACTTAGATCATAAGGAGCTCTTAGTCGAGTGAAATCCTGCTTTGATTTTGTTGTTCGAAGATCTTAGAAAATTTTTAGTTTGAAAAGTTGTTTAAGATTTGAGTCAAGTGAAGTTATTTTGTTTCCATATTTCTGTTTATTTTGCTTTCATCTATCAATCATCACTAGTTTCACTTTCATAACCTTTGACTTAAGACAAGCCATAAAAACTAATGCTAAATCTAAAATTCATTAGACTTTTTATGTTTTTAGGGTCAACCAACTAGTTTAGGGTTAGGGCCTTGAATTAGGTTGGAGACGAAACTCTTCAAGGCCATTAAATAAAACATTGGAGTTTGAGTTAGGGAGTGTCAAAGTCCAGTATCATGAAAGTTATCTAGGACCCCCCTCTAACATAGGGGCTAAACACGAGGTCATGTGCAGAAAGGTAGCGAAGATAACCCCTCCAAAGCTAGACCAATCGTAGTGGAGAACACATATAGAGGGCTTGTCTTGGGATTCCATCAATTGCATTTGCCACGGAGCTTCATGGGTCTCGAATCCATTCGAGGTCCTGAGTTGTCTTCTAGACCACTTACCTTCGATACCCTTGATAGGTTTCAGGCTCGATACCTTGCTCATTGTGGTCTACCTGACTTTCGACTGTACCTTCCTGGTGACTGTTGGCACATTGGCAACCTAGTTGCCTATCTTTTTAGAGACATACACAGGTGACTGTGGGGGTATACCGTGGTACCTAGGACAGACATCGGGCCACGCTTTGTAGATTATACACGAAGGGTTCTTCCGTGTTCAAGTTTCACTTGCACTGGTAAGTTTCTCTAGTGTTGGTTGTTGTAATTGTTCTTCCAACTAGTTTAGTGTTTGCATGTTTTATCTTGGAGGGACCTTTTTAGTGTGTGTTGTTTTTTGAATGAATAGAAAGCCCTAGTGTGTCTTTGATCTTCTCACATAGTGGAGGATCATGATCTCCGTCGGTCACAAAGGATTTTGGGCCTATCATCAGTTACACTGGAGCCACCTCCACCACCACTAAGGCGAAATCTAGACCAACAAGGGTCTTTTGAACCGACCGGGTCACAAGAAATTGTACCGGACCAACATCCGGAGGAAATGACCATTTTAGACATTGGAGAAAAAGATATTGGTCCATCCAAAACTCCAACCACTGATATTTCAACACCCATCATCATACCAATTCACCCTTACGAGTGCCAGACTGTGTCGCACGCAACAATGGAAACAAATGTTGTCACTTCTTCTGGGAATTCTTCAATTCCCACTACGGTTGTCACCATAGGGGATTTTCCACCTCCTAACCCACCATCACTAGTCCAAGCCACCATGGTATCGACTGCCTCTACCTCGAACAATAGTCCAATCCTGTCTATGGCAGCGACCATGGCCCCTTTCACACCAAGTGAGACAGGCCCTCCATTCTCATACAGGATGCCTAGCTTAGGTACAAGTCCTATACTTTCCTACTCCACTTCACAGACTTTAGGTCTTGGGGCAGGGATCTCTAATGATCCTCTGTAAGGACACATGGGGGGAAATTCATCTCCTTTTAATTATTTTCCTTATGGGGGAGGTCATATACCTCCTTCGTCGCCTTCACTCGGTGGCACCCACCAACAATCCGTCAGGCCACCCAAACACGATAGTTTATTTGGAGCAGGAAGTCAAGGAGCACCCACTCATATTATGCCGGTAGGTTCGACAACTTTTTTTTTGTTCGGTGCATTTGGTAACAACGCTTTCTCATCAGCTGCTTTCCCAACTGGGGGAAACCCTGGTTACGAACAACTTATTCCTATGCAGGGTACTATTCCTGCACATGGGGCAAAACCAAGAACTTCTTCCACATCATGACCTTGGAATTATTGGTAGGGATCAGTTCCCTTGTCAGGAATGCCGATCTGGGGAAATTATTTTCACAACCAATGGAACCCCAGACAAGGTAATATGCATATTCCCATGGGATCGACATGGGGCAACCCTTCCCAAAGTCCTCCGAATGTAATGCATACCCAACCATCTACGCCCTATTTTGGGAATCAGCCGATGATGTCTCCTCATAGGAAGAATCTGTATGCTGGTCATGGCCATGGATTTTACCATAACCCAGGTTGACAATCAAACTTTTCCTGGCAACTTGGTGCCAATCAAACTCTAGGTCCCTTTTTCCATGGTTATCACCAACAACCCAAACTACCTTTCCTGGCAACCTTGCATTTGCCAGACTTGACAAGGTTGTTGAATGACCCTATCTGTCACGATCTGCATTGGCCCCCTATGCCAATGAAGGTTCCTTCAGACATACCAAATTTCGAAGCCAAGCCTAACGAAGATCCAGGATATCATGTGACCACCTTCCATCTGTGGTGCTCGTCTAACTCGTTGAAAGACGACTCCGTACAGTTTTCATTGTTTCAATGTACTCTGGGAGTGTCATGAAATGGTACATTGATCTTGACCACTCAAGATACTCTTCCTTCGGTGAATTGGCAATGGCTTTCCTAAACCATTTCCAATTACTTGCGAGATACGATGCTGGCACAAAATTGTTGGCCAATTTCACACAGACAAAAGTGGAGCATATCTCTGATCACATCCGAGAATGGAGATGCCAGAAGAGTTTAATTAAAGTTCCAGTCCCACCAGCGTTCCTGCTTGAGTGGTTCCTTAAGTCTTTGGTCCCACAGTTATCCAAAGACGTCGCGACGTCGGGAGTGTTTTCCGAAGAATATGCCATCATGAGAGATCAATAGCTTGAGCTAATCTACTATTAGTCTGATTTATTATACAAGATCTTTCCAGATGTGCCACACTCAATACTTGTTAAAACCAGATAGAGAGATGGAACACATGTCAATGGTATTGTTGGTTCTGCACAAACAAATCCTGTTGAGAAACTAACGAATCAATTTGATCCAGGTGGATATCGGGGGCCACCCACCTTTTCCAAATGGCTCAAAACAGTTTTCTAGCCAATTTGGTAATTTACTATTTTTAGCAGGTTTTCACTTCCGGGGCCATTTTGAGGGCCTAAATGAAGTTTTTTCGAGATCGAGGTTCTCAATGATAGCCGAAGGCATGATTGAGCCCCCAAAATGAATCTCCTCGACGATACCTTT
>ML784228.1:647692-667952 GCA_009831015.1 Picea engelmannii | reverse complement strand
TAGAAATCGTGTATTACTATATATCTGTGTTTATGGTTGCATCTCTGATACATTTCTGTTATATTATTGAATATCTGCAATATCTCTGTGCATTTATTTATTATATCTCCGCTCTCATTTCGTGCCGAAAATAATCCGGATCACAATTGCAGCAATTGTTTATACAACACACAGTGGCCAGCGAAACTACTATTTTGGTTGCTCCCCCTACCCAAACGTTGAATGTACACATAGTGCAATCGACAAATCCAAAGGCCACCCAACAATGTCAAGGAAAAAAAAAATGAAAGAAGGGTAAGGGGGATAAGAAGCCCACTAATAATGCTGGCGGTGGAAACATTGAGAAATGGAAGGTGAGCTATCTATGAAACCTATGCGTGGAAGACCACCTGACCCACCAATTTCCTCGGCTTGCAGAGGCCCAAAAGTTTGTGACACGGCAATAGCCTGTCGTGTTAACCAATCCATTTCAACATGGGAAAAACCTAACCCAAGCCTCTACAAGCGCGGAAGGGGGCAGTCAAGGACCCTCTCTATCTTCGAACAATCCCGCATTCATGAATTTGTATATGATGAAGGGTGATGATTTTATATCGACTAGAGCGCACGACTACAGTAAACCAAGCACTTTTGAGAAGGGAAAAGAAGCCGAAATCCTATCTCTTCCTCTCCAGATTGAGAAGAATTTGGGTGAAACAATGACATGCATCCCAAAAGGTGCATTCAAGAAAGCTTCTCACAACCCTAATGCAAGGGCTGCCCAGAACTATTCTGTAGTGGAGGATTTGTCCCAAACCCCTTGTGCGATGTTCATTTTGGAGGTCCTCCAAAGATGCCCTTCCTAGAGGAAAGCTTTGTTAGCCACTTTAGGATCTACCGAGACTTTTAATGTGGGTACAATCATGCTAGATACAACCGAATTAAAACCTCGTCTGCCTTACCACGTAGCATTTCAAATAGTAGTGGCTCACCCTGCGAAAACTTTTACTCGGAACATTTTCTGCGCGATGGTTTATGAGGGTGCCTTGAAATGCGTTATGTCGTTGGCATGTTGGAAGGCCATTGGCCACCCCGTTTTCTCTCCATCACCTACTCTTCTCACTTCTTTCGATGATCGTTCGTTCCGACCACATGGTATCATTCCCTCTTTCCCCGTGCAGTTAGGAGGGAAGACCGTGTGCGTCAAAGTAGAAGTAGTCGATGCATCCCTCAACTACAATCTCTTGTTAGGAAGGAGTTGGACTTACACCATGCAAGCAGTGGTTGCTATAGTTTTTCAGGTCTTGTTGTTTCCACACGAGGACTGGATTGTGACCATTGATCAATTGTCTTTCACCAGACCCGACCCTTCATTGGGGGTATTCGCGGTTCCAATGATTGATAATCCCAACCCAGGCGTAGTCAACGTAGGGGTTGGTTTGTTCCCATATTTTATGGGTACCTTCGATTACCCGCCCCCTCAAGGTGATGTCAAGTTCATATATGACCACCATAAGGTTGATATTTTCCAAGTTTTGTTGTTTCGCACAACTTACTTCAATGATCCGTGGATACTTCCTTCCTTATCGACCATGATGGAAGGGATAGGGCACCCTGGCATGTCCATTCCCTTGTCCGTAGCCGAAGTAGCATACTCTTTATTCCAACAAGCTTCGGTCGACACAGGTCCAACTCCTGCACAAGAGTTATATCCGATTCTAGATCCTATTTGGGCTCAAGGCTCTCTCACTGATACCGATTCATTAGACCTAGTCTTGCCCTCCAACGAAGCAATAATTGAATCAATGACTAGTTTGGACAAACCTTGGGACGATCTCCATCATAGATCATACTTCCTCCCAAAGTTAAGCAGAATCAAATATAGATAATTCACCTTGACTATGACTGGAGATAGGTCTTGTCCTATTAATCCCTTGGCTACACATGAGGTTTATGCCGAGGGTAATATGGCAACTATCGCTGAAACCATGCTGATTAATATCTCCAGAACCCCTGGCATCATGGAGAATGTTTTCGTTGGAGCTGACTGTTCCCTCGGAGAGATTCAAATCTACACAGATCTATTTAAATAATTTCACGACATTTTTTCTTGGTCTTATGAGGAAATGCTACGCATTGATCCAAAAATAGTCGAGCATGAAATCAAAACTTATCCGGATGCCAAGCCTGTTCGGTAGAAGCTTCGTCCAGTCAATCCCAGGAAAGAAGCAACCATTAAGGTTGAAGTTGAGAAAATACTAAAAGCTGGTTTTATCTATCTTATCCATTTGACCCAATGGGTGTCAAATCCTATGCCGGTCAATAAAAAACAGGGCACAATTCATGTATGTACAGACTTCTGTGATTTGAACAAGGCCTGTCCAAAAGATAATTTTCCCACACCATTCATCGACCAGATAATTGATGAATGTGCAGGTTGTGAGGCCTTCTCTTTCATGGACGGTTTTTCAGGGTATAATCAAATACAAATCAAACCTAAAGACCAGCACAAAATGAAATTCATTTTTCCATGGGGTACATTTGTGTATCGTAAGATGCCCTTTGGTCTCAAAAATGTTGGAGCATTTTTTCAAAGAGCCATGTCTTTTTCTTTCCATGATCTCAAGCATATAGTCAAGGCCTATTTAGATGATTTAGCATCTTGATATCGCAAGAGAATGGATAATCCCACACACCTTCGACTTATCTTTGAGCGATGTCGCTACTTCTGGATTCGCTTGAATCCAAACAAGTGCAGATTTTGCGTAACATTAGGACGTTTGTTAGGTTTCATAGTGTCAACAAAAGGGATCATGGTCGAACCTCTCAAGGTTGAGGCAATAATTCAGTTTCCTCCCCCACACACAATACTTCAACTTCAGAGTCTACAGGGAAAGGGGAATTTTTTAAGGCGTTTCATCGCCAACTATGTTGATATCCCAAAGGGATTTATGCGCTTACTGAAGAAAGACGTTCCTTTTTATTGGGAGGATGCCTCTCAATGCTCTTTCAAAGCATCGAAACATGCCCTCACAACTGCCCCTCTGCTTCGACCACCTAACTATAACAAATATTTCTTATTATACCTGGTTGTAGCAGAGTCAACCATCGACATGGTCTTAGTTTAGGAAGATGATTTGTTCTCAGAATATGTGATCTATTACCTAAGCCGAGGCCTAGTCGAACCATAACTCAATTATTCTCATATCAAAAAACTTGCGTTGGCAACAATCCATGTTGTTCAACAGTTCCATCATTATGTTCTATTTCGTAAGACCACTGTCATTTCCGTGGTGAATCCATTTCAATACGTGTTGACATGAAAGGTAATAGGCGGAAAGATCAGTAGATGGATAGTCGTCCTCTAGGAATTCGACTTAGGTTTTGTTTCAACAAAATCCAAAAAGTCACTGGTCTTCGCAAAACTTATTTTAGAACTTCTGGTTGAGTCAGGTGATGTTATGCCCGAAGAGTCACCTATGAGAGGAGATATGTTTTTGATTGCATATTCAGATCCATGGTACAGAGACATACTTGTCTATCTCCAAACTTTGAAGTGCCCCACCTCTACCTCTTGTGACGAGTGTCGCCGTATATGCCATTAGGATAAGAATTATCTTACACTTTATGATAAGTTGTATCAGAGAGGTGTAGACTACATCCTACGCCGATGCCTCACTCACGAAGAAGTAGTTATCGTGCTTAATGATTTCCATACCGGAGCATGTGGCGGTCATTTGTCTAGGTTGGAAACAACCCAAAATATTTTACGAGTAGGTTACTTCTAGCCGACACTAATCAAATATTGTATCGAATCGGTCAAGAAGTGCCACCCGTGTTAGATCTTTTCTTGGAAGATGAGGGCACATCCCTCTCCCATGTTTCCTATCATCATAGTTGGTCTCTTCACCAAGTGGGGGATTGATTACACTACATGCAACCCTCCTTTAGCTAGGGGGCACCGTTATATCATTGTAGCCATAGACTAGTTCACGAAGTGGGTCAAATCTATGCCAACATTTAAATATGATGGGGAGACTGCAATTCTCTTTCTATTTAACCAGATAATAGCAAGGTTTGACGTCCTGAGAGAGATTGTCACTGACCATGGCAGTCACTTTCAGAACTAGATGATGACCGAGTTAACATCAAAGCTTGGGTTGCGGCAAGAAAATTTGTCACCCTACTACCCCCAAGAAAATGTTCAGGTGGAAGCTGTAAATAAATCTCTTAAGCCCATCCTACAACGAACGATCAACTCAACCAAGTCAAATTGGAATTTGATGTTATACTTGGCATTATGGGCTTACCAAACGTCTATTAAGACTGCAACTAGTTTCTCACCTTTTCAACTCGTTTATGGGCTGGAAGCAGTCTTGCCTATAGAATGTCAGATCCCATCCCTAAAATTGGCAGTATAGTTATTGCCTGACACTTCTCCACTTGAAGAATGGTTATTATACCTTCAGCGGCTCAATGAGAAGCGTCGTGATGTGGCCCTGGCCAATGAGGCTCACAAACATAGATTCAAGTGTCAGTATGATCGGTCCATTCATCCTCGAGTTTTCTCTGAAGGAGACCTTGGCCTAGTCTATGACCAAGATAAGGACCCCCTGGGGGTAGGAAAATTCAAACCCATGTGGTTCAGACCCTTCATCATAAAAGAGGTTCTAAAAAAGTGCTCTTATTGTCTGGTTGACTTTGAGGGAAATGATTTGGTGGAGCCTAGAAATGGGCTCTACCTCAAGAAGTATTACTCATAGGTAGGTCACTTTGGGTAAATTTTTGTAACATATGTATAGTCTTTGTACTATTACTTTCTAGTTTCTTTTAGTATTATGGACGTGTCATTTTTTATGTTATCTTTTGTCACTGTGGTAGATGTCAAGTGAATCAGAGGTGTTCATTGGGTACGCAGATGGTACTAACTGGTACACTCGGAGGCTTGCGTCTGCAGCTTGGGTAATTTTTACACATCGAGGCCAGTTATTATCTTCCGGAGGTATATGCTTAGGTGACACCACAAACAATGTTACCGAGTACAGTGCAGTTATTGAGTTGCTTCGTGATGCCCTATCACTTGGTATCTCTCATCTCTGGGTCTATTTAGATGCTTAGCTGGTTGTGTCTCAGTTAAATAGAGTCTATCGTGTTCATGATCTGACTTTACACCGACGATTCCTTAGGGTACATCTCTTAGAATGAATCTTTGATTATATTACATATTTTCATGTTCCTAGGAGATTAAACCAAGTTACAGATACTCTAGCTAATCAAATTTTAGATTGGCATCTCGAACACATATAAAAAGACATACACATAAACATGTAAATACATTTTTAAAGGAAAATATGATCCATAAGACACAAAAAGACATAAAATCCATATATAATATCATAATCATCAGAGTACATAGGTGGACGCAAGCACCTCAAAAATATGACCAGTAACGAGTCATGGGGCTTATGCCCTCAAAACATATATACAAGTAGTGCTCTCGGCACATGAAAAGTCTAGACTAACTAAGTTCAGGGCCCGTGGGCCCTGTTGTAATGATCAATAGCATTTTCCAAACATCAAAACAGTCGGACCCACGTCCGTGGTGCCCCCACTACATGAGGCTGCATAGATGGTGGAATATCCTCAATCTCTGCCATAGGCACTGTGCGGGTGAGTGAGGTAAAGTTTCGCTCGACTCGTCTCAAAACCCTCTCAGCCTCACTGACTGGAATATCTCCTGCTTCTGCTGGTCCCCCTATGGTGGCAGGTGCGGCCCCTAGCCGAGGACGACGCTTGTTCCTCACATAATCCACAGGTCGCACTAGTCTCACATCTGCACATAATAGACACATATCTGTCAAATACTCTGGTATAAAAAAAATGATATATATAAAAAACAACATAAAAATTAGATATGTTTCACAAAAAAAACCGATGCAAACTTACCCATCTCTCCTCGCTCCTCGCGAGGAGGTACCAGTATCTCAGTATCTCTTGAGAAATCAATCCCAGCATAAGGGTAATCCTCTATGAATGGGATCTGCTGTGAAAACCAAGAAAATAAGTCATCATCAAAGGACTCATTGGTCCTTCCACCACCCTGTCGTGGAAATAACATTGGCCATCTGCAAACCGCAGGAAGAGAGGCCCGATGTCCTCGTACCACCACTCGAGGACTGAAACTAGGAACTCTTTCAAAAAGAAAGAGCATAGAATCATCCCAAACCCGAAGTCCCTCTGCGTCCGCAACCAACAATCTATCAACTGCCTCTTCATACAATCTAGAAGTGTAGTGCTCCAGTCAAATATCTGTTCATTTAAGCACTGGACTGCACAGTTCATCTGTTCATGGGATGCCTGATGTAGAGACACAAAACCAATCATCTTCCCAATAAGCAACACAATCGCCTGCAGTGATAAATCAATGATCTTGCGTATTGGCATCTGAGAGCTTGATCGGTCTGTACCAACCTCACAATAAAGTCCTATCAATTCCGATATGTTATGAGGCCCCAAAGGAAATGTCCGAAAATTGACTGGTTCCCCTCTCCTGGAGAGGCCAGTCAAAAAATATATTTCCTCTATAGTAGGCACCAGTGATTGCCCCTCTAACGTAAAGGCCTCTGCGTAGGGATGCCAATAATCAACCAAGGCATTCAGTAGCCAAGGTTGTGCTCGCATAAAAGGACATAGAAATAATTTTAGCAGCCCACATTGCATTAAGGCAACAACAACATTGGGGTCTTCCCCGACCAACTCACTAATATCCTCATGCTCTCTTTCCCTCCAGTGAACATACATCCTGCAAAAAACCAAGTTTAGGAGGGTTAACCCTTACTTAAAAAAAAAAAAAATTCATTAAATAAAGGGTCCACATGAGCTGTAATGATGGCAGTCACGTGTACATGCATGCAGTTTTTACTTTGCTTGAGTGTACACACGGCCTGTCATAAGACAACCCGCATGGACCTAGGGCCGACCTTTTGAGGGTCGGCGCCCCCCCAAAACTTGAAACTAAAAGCATAAATAAATATTTAAATTGCAAGAGGAGAGATTTTATACTTACTTGGTCCAAGCAGATGGTTGTTTCGTCCACCAAAGCTCCCATAATCAATTCTTTTCACAAAGGAGTAGTTTTGGCTTTTAGTCAATTTCTGAATTAACAATGGTAATAATGAGCTGCCAACTCCTATTTATAGAGTTTTTTGGCCCTTTTTGTCAATTTTTGGACCCTTTTGTCATTTTTTCTAAACTGAAAATCATTTAATATGGTTCGGGAGTTTTCTTTGGATGATCAAGGGAGGTATTCCTTTGGGTATTTGGAAATTTTTTGAGATTTGGGCGTTTGGACGATCCTTTGGTAAAAATTTAATTTTTCCTAGATTGTTGCATTTAAGTCAGGATTCCACCCCCAGTTTCTACATCTTGTTGTCTTTTCCGCTTTTCCATAGGATTGATCCCACCGAGTTGTGACACAAAACCCTCATTACTACTTTAGAGGTGTCGTACTTTGGTGGTAGAGCCTACCATAACATGGATTCCCTAGGTAGATCTTGGTTGCATGACGGTGTCCATGCTGTCAGTAACGACTATAGGCTCATGAGTCCTCCATATTTTTTCCCTGATTACGAGTTTGAGCCTCATTTGCATGATTCTTTTTCACTCCTGACCTTACCCTTGGGACTCCCAAAAAACATAACGGGTCTTCTTTTAAGCCCTTTTCAGACCCTCTAAACATGAAAAGTTTTTTGAGCAATCTTGTGGCCTTTCACGCTCGTTAAACTAAAATTTGAAGTCACGTGTATCCGGTGGTAGTTTACCCCTTTTTCGGTCCGGACGGTCAACTGTACGAACAAAGGTATACTCTAAATAACTTCAGTTCTCTAGAAGAGTACCCACATGTATCATTTTAACCCTTTTTTAGGCCTGAGGGACTAAATGTACGAAAAAGGAACCCCCACAGAGTCCATATTTAAGCTCTTTTCAAACTCCCTAAAATTGAAAAGATCGTCGAGTGACCTTATTCTTTCACACTCGTTAAAATGGTCTAGAAGAACACCCCTAACGGAGTCCATAGTTAAGCTTTTTTCACTCCTTAAAAATGAAAAAATGGTTGAGTGATCTTGTCTTTATCACACTCGTTAAAATGGTTTTGAATAGACATCTTTTCGGTGCTAATTTACCCCTTTTTCGAACTGACTAGACTACCTTCAAAAAAGGTACCCTAGTGGAGTCTCCTTTTACATTTTTCAAACTCTCTAAATATGAAAAACCACCGAGCTTACCTTCTCTGGGATCATTAAACTTACATCGAAGGATGTTACCATTGTGTGTTTTGTTAACTGCGTTTGTATACCTGTGTCTTTGGTCTAATGCCGACTCCATGTTTCTCTCAACTGAACCATCTGAAGCATGCCTTATACGCAAGCCCTGTAGCACTTCGCCTCCACGTCTTGACACCTTTGGTCCTCGGAGGGATTTTCCTCAGTGTCCTTTCTTTGAACATTAGTCTTGTCCTCGCGCCTTGAACTTGTATGTTTGCGACACTCATTCCTCCTTTGTAACGTAACATTCTTTTATTCTTTTTCCAAAATTATTGAAAAAGACAAAAAAAATCAAATATACCCCAAAAAGAGGAAGGGAAAAGTATTTTCTTTTTATTGGCAGCATAATGAGTCACCCTTGGATAAATCACATCTGTCCGTTTGTTCGACAAACTCCAGGATTTAATATGTGTAACAACCCTAGTTGAATATATGCTTAGGGATTATTAAGTAAAATTAATTTGATAATTTGAATGTCCTAATATGTTAGTTAAACAATAATTATTTCTTAAATAATATTAACTAATTAATTATTATTAATTATTTGTCCATATCTGTCAATGATTAATTAATTATTAATTAATTGAGTAAGGAATTAAAGGGGGTTAATAATTTAATGTATTAAAGATTTACGTATATGGGGGGGGGGGAAGAAACATTAAATATAGGGATAAGATAATAAATATAAGGGGATAAGATAATAAATAGGGGGATAAGATCATAAATAAAGGGATAAGGAAATTAATGAAGGGGGAGAGAGTCGGTGAAGGAGGAATATGACGAGAAGAGTCTTATGGGGAAAGGCATTCTTTTTTGGGGGAGCAGGAAGCATTTTGGGAGGAGGATATATTTCTGTGGGGGATTTTCTGTGGAGATCTTGGGTGTGAGGAGTTTGATTTTGAGGATTTTTGGTGAATAAGAAGCAGGGGGCACTGGTTTGCTGGGGGTTTTGGGCACAGGGGCCAAGATATCCTTACGATATCCTGGAGCTAGGGAGCTGGACAGGCTGCTCTTAGCTGGCAAGGAGGAAAACACAGTTTTGGGCAGTGTTTGACACAGTTTCAACTTCAGCATTGGACCAATGGAGCAACGGGATTTAGCATCAGTACCAAGTAATTTATTTATGAAATTTCTAAGTTAGGTGAATGAATATGTAATCTATTTCATGCTACGGTTAAATTTAATTCTTTTGATGAATATTGCATGCTTTACGATGATTAATGAAATATTACGCATTGAAAGAAATTTATGTTTAATTATACAAAATTTTTAGGGTTTAATTAATTAAGGTTCCTACACATGGTATCAGAGCCCTGGTTCAAAATCTAGAGCCAAGGGCCTACCTACCCACCCAAAAATTTAAACAAACCCCACCCAGAAATTTAAACACTCCTATTTAGTTATAGTAAATCCCTAAATAAATATATAAGGGTAAATATAAATTTGGGCATGAGGGCCAAGGCGCAAGATCCAACTTCGCCTAACCTACAAGTCAAACACAATTTTTTTAAAACACAGATCTATTGCACATTAAAAATGTAAAAGGCATCATAATATACTAATTGAAGTGTTAAATAAATTTAAACACTTGTTTCGAATAAACAAACCTATGTAAAGGAATATATATATATATATATATATATATAGTCTGTCAGGAATTTCTAAACAGGTTTATAAATAAACATTTCAAGTATATATATATATATATATAATAATAATAATAATAATAATAATAATAAAAATAAAAATAAAAATTAATTAAAGAAAAAAAATTAGGCTCGAAGGCCAATCTACAATTATACAAGGGTTGATCTCCAAGTCTGAGCTCAACACTGAGAGATACTTCATATATCGGGCCAACAAACACTACCTATGTGCATCACATGCCATTAATGGAACCACAAAGTGCTCCTTATGTGCCATTACTACTTGAAACTCATAGGCACATACATGTCAAAGATGCATTCATCTTACCTAAACAAAGAAACCTATACCAGATTAGAAGGCCACCACATATGTGCTGGCTGTACTAGATATTTGCGCAGCAGAACTGCCCATCCATAACCTAAATCCTGCATGAATGCTCTACCATCACTGCCATTAATTGACACAAACTTTAAAGCTAAAAACACTTGAAAACAATATCAATGACAGAAAAAAAGAAGGAGAAATCACCTACTGGCAGTAATGCGTGCCCGCCTCCTAACACTTGAATTAGGAACAACAGCCATCCAAATTCTGTTGTTCAAATCATGAGCAATGGGGATCTCAATACGACCATTGCTTCCAGGAGGAACACGACATGTAAGGCTAATGTATCTTCGAAACACTATGTATCTTCTGAATTGATCAGAAAAATGGGCATGAGCATGTTCATCCTTAGCTACAACAAGTAAGCCGCTTGTTCCTTTGTCCAACCTATGTAAAATGCCTGGCCGCACTACAAATTCAACATTGATAGAAGAAATAGTAGAGGGGCTAGAGGCATGTTCTAGAGGATATATTTGAATATCATTATCACTGTCATCTTCAGTCTTAGAAACAAGAGGCTCACATGAACATTCCATTGATGGAAGCCCACAATGATGAAGAATTCCATTCACAAGAGTGCCATGAAAATTTCCAGGAGATGGATGGACAACCATATGGGCTGGTTTATTTACAACAAGAACATTATCATCCTCGTAGACAATATCCAATGATATATCTTCTGGGTCAGCCCTTAATGGAGATAAAGTTGAAACAATACAACTAACAATATCCCCTCCACAAATAACATGAGAAGCCTTGTTGACGGGGCAGCCATTTATAGGCACAAGGCCCTGAAAAACGCTGGACTATATGCGAGCTCTTCTCACCTCTTGCAGCTGTCCGGCCACCCAAGCGTTGAGTCGCGATTTTGGAGTACCATCTGGCATAGTGCCCATGAACTTCAGACCTCCATAACCACTCCTGTATTCTTCTTCAGCGTTATCTTCCTTGGAGTATGATTCACTACTACCTTTCACCACACGTGTAGTATTACCAGAGTGAACCATCTGAGCAACCTCCAACCAAGAGCTCACATCTTCATTATATTCATCGTTGCCTTCAACCACATGGTTATCAGTTGCAGAGTGAACTGTCTGAGCTTCCTTTGGCCATCTCCGTGCAGAGCTTATAGTGGCCGTGGTGAAAGAAAGTTTGAATATATTGGGAATGATGGGGAAAAAGCAAGGCTAGGTGATTTGAGGATTTAAAAGGGCAGAGGTGGGATGGAATGTCATTGGCTGGTTTTGGCGAAGAGAATCAGAGAGGGCAGAAATCCAAGGGGAAGCCGCGGCCATGCCTCTAAACCTGTTAATCAAACTGCATTGAACTTCCATTGCCCGCTAACTATGAATATGAGTGAGAATACACAACAACAACATCTGGTGAAGGAGAATGTGGAAACCTGGTTATTCTCTTGGAATCCCCCGGGCGCTCTACGATACAGAGGCGGAGCCGCACCTGCACAAACACAAAACATTTTTTTTTTTTTTAAATAAAAAAAAAAAAAAAGANGAAGCAAACACCAGTGCCAAAGACCAATGACCAACACCAGAGACAAAACACACAAGCCATTACCCAAGCACCAGCGCTCAGAGCCGAGCATCGAGCCTGCTGAGAGGGAGAGAGCATAATGGAGAGGCGACAGAGTTTGTTTAAGGTTTTAGGGGAAGAGAGCTCGAGAGAGAGTATGTGTAGGGTTAGGTTTAGGTCAGGAGGACGCTGGAGGAAGCATGGAGGGCACGTGGAATCCATGCGTTCCCGCACTTGTTTTTGTTTTTTTTTTTAATTATTTTTTGATTTTTTTTATATTTTATTGAAATTTTTATGTATTTATTATTAAATTTTGTGTGTGTTCGTTTATATTTTTTTATTATTTTAGTGTAAAAATAATTTAGATTAATTAGTTTAAATTAATTTAAAGCTAATTTAGGATAATTAAATATAAAGTATTTTTTTTTTAAGATAATTAAGTAACTTTAAAAATTATTAGTGTAACTAATTAAAAAAAATAAAATTAATAAAATTAATTGTATATTTAGTGTAAAGTAAACTACATTCAAGTTAATTAAAAGTTAGAGGGGCCATGGGTTTTGAACCCAAGACCACCCACCAAGCAAAGTTCCTTAAGAATATCACTAACACCAACACGCAACACATATCACTTTTACAAATAAATTCACATATAAATAGTTTAATTATCAATAGTAGCAAAGTACTATTCTGAAGAATAATCTCCGATTATCCAAGCGCCAAGCTCACGAGACCATACACACAATTCATCAAGCCAAGTGCCAAGTCCCTCCACTCCATTCCACCAGTCGAAGTCAAACACTAAGCTTCAATGCATCGCCTTAGGCTCACTACATCATACGACCACAAGTCAGGAAGCAATACATAGCCATAGCGCACAAGCGCTAAGTTCCAATGCCGAAAGCCACTCTACAATCCTTAAAGACTCACACCTGCAGCCACTGAGACACACAATTCAACGCATATGTACAATGCACCAAGGAAATATCACGAGTCAAACATCGAAGGATAATTAATTGTAAGAGAAAAGTTTAAAGGAATTAGACTAGGACAAGCGGGAAGGAGGTGACATACACACTAAGAGAGTAAGCTAGAGGAATTGGCGAGTATGGCGCAAGGCTAGCATAGATACCAAGCAAGGGAGTCAATAGTTTTCTTAGGCGAAAAAATCAAGCTTAGATGCTTAATCCTAACCCATCCAATCCCCTAAAGAGAGTAATGTCTGTTTACAGACAAGTAAAGAAAAACTTACGCCTAACCTTGTTTCTAGTTTAAGTAGCGCCAATTTGAAACATCCTTGAACTCACCCTGACAACTTTGGTTGATGCAGGTTAAATCATACAGGATGGTCAGGACTCGAGGGAATTGAGGTAGGGGAGCATCGTTGCAGGCACCGCCAACACCGCCAGCGCCACTGCCACCATCACCCGAACTAGCTCTGATACTGCTCTCGTTGGAGGCCATAAATGAGACTTTAAAGGGGTGACAACCAACAGGGATCGAAGTGGAACCCCCACCATATGGGATGGGTAATCCAGAAGCATCAAGGGATTCAGGGGGAGGAATTCCACCCGAAGATATCACTCAAGAATTGCAGAAGATCAAACTTCCGGAGTTTTCCAGGGGTCGCGCTAGTGAACATGCGGAAGCATGGTTGGAAGGAATGACAAGGTGTTTTTCCTTAAGGGAATATGCGTCCAACTCAAAGGAGAAGATCACAATTTTTCAGTTAAGAGATGGCGCCTTGAACTAGTGGGGCAACCTAGAAAGACAACTGCATCTTACCCCAGACACAATATCTTGGGAAATTTTCGAGGAGAGGTTTAGAAGGAAATATCTGCCAACTTATTATGAGGAACAACAGGTAGGGGCATTTCATGCCTTAGTACAGGGAAACAAAACTGTAGAAGAATATGAGATCATATTTATGGAATTGGTCAAATATGTTTCATATATGGATAATGACCAACAACAGGTAGAGTGCTTTGTCTATGGATTGAACCCTAAGATAAGAGCTATGGTGTGGATGTGGAAACCATATTCGATAGCGGAAGCTATGGAAAATGTGCATTATGCAGAGGAACACATGAACTTAACTGGGGGTACAAGATTGACATTTCTGCATCGTCCTGGATTCATTGGGAAGGCCCCTAGGACATTTCCCAGGGGAGGGGGCTCAAGGCCATCGCCATATGGTAACAGAGTTGTGCCCAGGATAGTAGCCGCAGGGATTTCAATGGTAGCGAGCACAATATCTTGTTCATCACCAACGATGTAGACAGGTCCACGACCATCTCAGGGAACAACTAGTAGGCGCAGGGGTTCCAGGGGAAGGAACTCATTTCAGAGACAGTCACATAACAATGCACAGGTTCAATCTTGTGCTACCTTTTGGGTGTGCGAAGGACCCCATTACCAGCGTAACTACCCAGAGTTACAATCAGGGTTCGTGCATAGAGAAGGAAAGGCATCGATGGGAAGATCAAATAACAACCACCAGATTTACGTAGAGGTTAATAATCGCCAGGCTAAACATCAATCCATGGTGGTGGAGTCATCATGTACACTAAATCATATCAATGTTAACATTTTATTTGATTCTGGTGCGACAAATAGTTTCATTTCACCATCTGCATTAGAAAAGAGTGGGTTGGAAGCCTATGAGCACGATGACTTTAAACAAGTCGAGATGGCTTCGGGAGAAAAACAGGCGGTAGGACCTAGCATTGATAATTGTATAGTAGACCTAGGAGTGTGTACTACCAGGTTGAAGGTATACGTCACTTCTCTTGGGGCGTATGACCTAATCATTGGAGTGGATTGGTTAGCAGATCATCGAGCTTTGGAAGATTGTTTCGCAAAAAGGGTGCTCTGTGTAGACGACGAAGGAAGGATAGTAGAGATCTAGGGAGTACGGAGAAAAGTGTCATTACGCTTTATCTCAACTATGAAGGTTAAGTGATGCTTAAGGCAAGGATGTCGACTTTATGTAGTGGAAGCAGTGAACAAAAGGAAGGGACCCTCATTGGATCAGTACCCGATATTTTCAAAATTTAAGGATGTTTTTCCGAATGAGTTACCAAGGTTACCTTCTGAGAGGGAGGTTGATTTTACTATTGAGCTAAAACCTAGTGCAAAACCAATTTCCAAGACTCCATATCGGATGAAAACGCCAAAAATTTGTGAATTGCAAATGCAGTTGAAAGAGTTACTGGAATTAGGGATAATAAGGCCCAGTGTTTCACCTTGGGGTGCACCAGTAATTTTTGTAAAGAAGAAGGATGGATCCTTACGACTGTGTATAGACTACAGGGACTTGAACCATGCTAGAGTGAAGAATAGGTACCCAATGTCGTGAATAGATGACCTCTTCGATCAGATGAAAGGAGCAACAGTATTCTCAAAGATCGATTTGCGATCAGGGTATCATCAGTTAAGAATTAAGGAAGGCGATATCCCAAAAACTGCCTTTCGAACTTGGTTTGGACATTACGAGTTTGTTGTAGTACCTTTTGGATTGACCAATGCGCCAGTAGTATTCATGAATCTCATGAACGACATATTCCAGAAGTACTTAGATTGTTTTGTACAAGTCTTTCTAGATGACATCCTCATCTATTCCAAAAACGAAAGAGAACATGAGGAACACTTATGAATGGTGTTGTCCTGCATAAGAGAGAACAAATTGTATGGGAAGTTGTCAAAGTTTTCCTTCTTTTAGAAAGAGATTCACTATTTAGGTCATATCATTTCTGGCGAAGGAATCTCTGTGGACCTAGAAAAGGTAAAGGCCATTATGGAGTGGCCAGTGCCAAAAAATTCCCATGAGGTGAGAAGCTTCATGGGGCTAGCAGGTTATTATCAGAGATTTGTGGAGGGGTTCTCCAAAATAGCGAAACCCATCACCACTTTGCAGCGCAAGGGGGTCAGGTATGAATGGACTAAAGAATGTGATAGCACATTCATTGATCTTAAGAGGTTACTAACTAGTGCACCAATTCTACGAGTGCTGGATACAGAAAAGGACTTTACAGTCTACACAGATGCTTCGAAGCAAGGGTAGGGGGTTTTGCTAATGCAGGATGGAGGAGTGATAGCTTATGCGTCAAGGAAGTTGAATAAACATAAAGAGATATACGTGACTCATGATTTAGAGTTGGTAGCTGTAATGCTAGCTCTGAAACTTTGGAGGCACTATCTTGTGGGGTGAAACTCTGAGCTCAAAATGGACCATCAAAGTTTAAAACATCTCTTCACTCAAAGGGATCTGAATGCTAGGCAAAGGCGATGGAGTGAGTTTATGAGTGAGTACGATTTTGGTATTTTGTACATCAAGGGAAAGGAAAATGTGGTTGCAGATGCCTTGAGTAGGAGACCACGTATCTTCTCCTTGGTACCCTTAAAGGTCAATCTGAGGGAACATGTGTCGACACAAATCCAAGGAGACAGTTGGTATTTAAAGGTTACTTCAAATCTCCAGAGTGGGAGGCAGTTAGATCCAAAGTATGAAGGATATAGTCTGGAAGTAGACGGACTGTTAAGATATCGAGGAAGGATGTACATCCCTGAGAATGGGGATATTCAAAGCATCATACTGAAGGAATCCCATAGAGAACTTTATTGTGCGCATCCGGGTGTGAAGAAGATGTACGCAGACATGAGGAAGCTCTTCTTTTGGGTAGGCATGAAGCGCGATGTATTCCATTTCATTGCCAAGTGCCTAGAATGTCAACAAGTGAAAGCCGACCACCATCACCCGGAAGGCCTCCTACAATGCAAGATACCAGATATATAAAATATGCAGAACAAAAATAAAATGCCAGAAATGGCAGAATAACAGTAAAATATCCAGCATAATCTTCACAATAACACAAAAATGATATAAGAATAGCAATATAAATAGCACTTCGATTCAGAAAGCAATGTTCACAGGCCTCTTTGAGGGGGCAACCTCCAATTGAGCAACGCTCTGTTACAATAATCTCCAAGCTAGGGTTTTCATACCCTTGACCTTTATTTATACTAAATATGTCTATTAAGAGAAGCATCTAGAGGAAGATCGTTCTAGAAGCAGAAGCTTCTATTAGGTCTTCTTACATCCGCCTTATTCTATTTTATTGAAAGGCCTTATTAATATTGACCTTTATTACATTTGAATACATTGATCTACCTATGTGCGGGTTAGGAACTTAACATGTCCACCCCCTTAAAAACAACCTTGTCCTCAAGGCTTGAGATGTGGAAACTGCTGCAGAATGGTAGCTGGTTCCCAAGTGGCATCTGCTGGAGTCATATCTTTCCATTGTACTAGAACTTCCTTGATTGTTCTCTGACATAGGCGACGCTCACTCTGGTCCAAAACTGCTTCTGGTTGTAGCCAAATGGATCCTTCTTCAGCTAACTCTGGAAGGTTGGTTTGAATTTGGCACCTGGTTCCAATCACCTTCTTCAAGCATGAAACATGAAAAACAGGATGTAGCTTCGACTAACTGGGCAGAGCTAACTGATATGCGACTTGTCCCACACGCTTGAGAACTGTGTAAGGGCCATAAAATTTGGGTGCTAGCTTCTAACAATGCTCGGCCTTGAGGGAAGTTTTCTTATATGGTTGCAGTCTCAGAAACACCTGATCCCCTTCTACAAATTGATGTTCAGAGCGACCTTTATTTGCTTGCTGCTTCATTCTATTATGTGCCATGACCAAGTTCTCTTTAAGGGTACGAAGGATATCCTCTCAGACTATAAGTGTTTGGTCAACCGCCTGGACCTTTGAGGTACTCGATAAGTATGAGAGAACTGAAGGTGGCTTCTGTCCATATACCGCTTCAAAAGGAGTCATGCGAGTGGTTGTATGGTATCTAGTGTTGTACCACCATTTGGTGAGGGGTAACCATTGAGCCCACTAGTGTTGTTTTTCTGAGGCAAAGCACCTCAGATATGTTTCCAAACACTTGTTGACAACTTCCATTTGACCATCCATTTGGGGATGATAAGCTGAGCTGAGATGCAATTGTGTGCCTTGTAGCTTAAACAGTTCTTGCCAAAAATTGCTTGTGAAAGTTGGGTCTCAATCATAAACAATAGAGTGCGGCATGCCATGAAGCTTGAAGACTTGGTCCATGAAAATTTGAGCCACCGTGGATGCAGTAAATGGGTGGTGAAGAGCGCAAAAATGAGCATACTTGGAAAGGCGATCCACCACCACCATTATGACTGATTTATTCCCCTATTTGGGTAAGACTGTAATAAAGTCCATAGAGATATCCTTCCAAATAGTAGGGGGAATCGGAAGCGGTTGGAGGGTGCCTGGAGATTTGACTGTTTCTCCCTTGTTGCGTTGACACACCTCACATTCAGTGAAAAACTTACAGATGTCTTGTTTCATACCATCCCAGAAAAAAGAACGTTTGACTCGGTCATATGTTTTGGTGAACCCTGAGTGCCCCGCTGTGGGTGTAGCATGAAGCTCTCAAAGCACCGTGGATTTGAGCTTGGATTGCTTACTTAAATACAAGTGGCCTTTGTATCTAAGCTCATCCTGGAACCAGGAGTACCCTAGGGGAGTCAGATCCTTGTTCTGCAGTTGCTGGATCAGATGCGAACTTTTTGGATCTTGAAGCCATTCCTAGCGCACATCTTGGAGCCAATCGGGTACAATGAACGAAAGATAAAAAAGGGATCCTTCGTCTTCATATTTCTGGGATAGTGCATCTGCCACGACATTGTCTTTTCCCTTCTTGTAAATGATCTCATAATCATATCCAAAGAGCTTAGTCACCCATTTTTGTTGTTCCTAGGAGGAAATGCGTTGTTCTAGAAAGTACTTGAGGATTTGATGGCCGGTCTTAATTTGGAAGCGCTGTCCCAAGAGATAAGGATGCCACAAATCAACTGCATACATAATCACCAACAATTGTTTTTCATAAATGGGTTTGCCCAGATTCCTTTTAGACAGTTGCTTGCTAGTGAAGGCCAAAGGTCAACCCTCTTGCATAAGGACAACGTCGATTCCTTTCCTTGAGGTGTCACATTCCAACACAAAGGTCTTTGTGAAGTCGGGAAGGGCTAGAACCAGAGTGGTGCACATGGCCATCTTCAAGGTTTGAAAATATTGAGCAGCTGCTGGAGTCCAAGTGAAAGAGTTATTTTTGAGGAGAGATGTGAGAGGTGCTGCAATCTTTCCATAGTTCTTAATGAACTTGCGATAATACCCTATGAGGCCCAAAAATCCACACAATCTTTTGAGAGTCTTTGGGTGCGGCCAATCTTGTATAGCTTCAATCTTTTTCGGGTCCACCTTGATGCCATCCTTTCCCACCAGATGACTCAAGTATTCTACTTCTGAGGCACCAAAAGCACATTTGGACTGTTTCAGGAAAAGTTGGTGCTGAGAGAGTAGGCGGAGAACTTGATCCACATGAGTAAGATGTTCTATCCAGGTTTTTCTATAGATGAGGATATCATCAAAGAAAACTAAGACAAAATGACGGAGAAAAGGGTGGAAGACATGGTTCATGAGGCTCTGGAAGGTGGAGGGGGCATTACACAAACCAAAGGGCATGACCAAAAACTCATAGTGGCCCTCATGAGTGAAAAAGGAAATCTTGGGAATGTCGGCCTCTTTCCTACATATCTGGTGATAGCCTGAGCGAAGATCAAGTTTGGTAAAGAATTGGGTGCCACTCAATTCATCCAGGAGGTCATCAATGACAGGAATGGGAAATTTGTCTTTGATTGTCAGTTTGTTGAGAGCATGGAAGTCAGGACACATTCTCCAAGAAACTTATTTCTTCAGTACCATGACGACCAGAGAGGAGTAAGGGCTAGTACTAGGATGGATGATGCCGGCAAGAAGGAGTTCCTGGACCATTTTTTCAATTTCATTTTTTATTGCAAAGGGGTGGTGATATGGACGTATATTGGGGGGAAGGCTTCTTGGGACAAGGGGAATGGAATGATCATGAACACTGCAGGAAGGAGGGAGTCCTTGGGGAGTGGAAAATACCGTTTGATGTTTAGAAAGGAGGGCTTGGAGGTATTGGGGCACTGGGGGTGTCTCTGTGGCTTGTATGGCGTGGAGTTGGGCAATGACACTAGAATGACCTTTTTTTAGCAGTTTTTCCATGCGATGAGAACTGATGACCTTAGGTGAACCAACAATGATGCGTTGGAATTTATATTGGTGGCCTCCTTGGTCGAATTACATGGTTAAGTTCTGAAAATCCATGAGAATGGGACCCAAAGTCCTTAGCGAGTCTGCACCCAACACAATGTCGCAACCGCCCATGTCAATAGCAAACATATGGGATTTTAGGTGGTAGTCACCGATTTGGAGATGCACATTTTCACAGTGCCTACCACATTTCATAGAACCACCATTGGCAATCATGATTTGG
>ML784228.1:626794-642645 GCA_009831015.1 Picea engelmannii | reverse complement strand
AGGATGAGTAGACATAGTTGAGAAAGTATGGAGATTTGTCTTATGGTGGAATTTAATGTTTTCCCTTCTAAAAAGAAAATGTGTATATAGGAATATTCATAATTACGTAACTAAACCACAATTGTCTAAATAAAATTGTTGAATCGGATAATTGTAATTAAAGGATTTCTCAAACATTTGATTGGTTTATTGTCTTTTATAAAAGACTAGTCTTGTTGATTGAATTGGATGCATACATAAATTACTAAAGGGTGATAGTTATTGATTATTAGTACATGCACGAGACTTGTATGTACTAGCTACACATGCATTTCATGTACATGTACACTAGTATGTATGAGCTTTCTTGACTTACTTACTAATAATGCGGGTTAATTGTTATAAATGTGTGAGCCCTGTTTCTTTTCCTTTGTACCATGAGATACCTTAACTTCGGGACGAAGTTTTTTGAAGGGTGGGTGTATGTAACAACCCTAGTTGAATATATGCTTAGGGATTATTAAGTAAAATTAATTTGATAATTTGACTGTCCTAATATGTTAATTAAACAATAATTATTTCTTAAATAATATTAACTAATTAATTATTATTAATTATTTGTCCATATCTGTCAATGATTAATTAATTATTAATTAATTGAGTNAGGGATAAGATAATAAATATAAGGGGATAAGATAATAAATAGGGGGATAAGATAATAAATAAAGGGATAAGGAAATTAATGAAGGGGGAGAGAGTCGGTGAAGGAGGAATATGATGGGAAGAGTCTTACGGGGAAAGGCATTATTTTTGGGGGGAGCAGGAAGCATTTTGGGAGGAGGATATATATTTTGTGGAGATCTCGGGTGTGAGGAGTTTGATTTTGGGGATTTTTGGTGAATTAGAAGCAGAGGGCACCGGTTTGCTGGGGGTTTTTGGCACGAGGGCCAGGATATCCTTACGGTATCCTGGAGCTAGGGAGCCAGACATGATTCTCCTAGCTGGCAGGGAGGAAAACACAGTTTTGGGCAGTGATTGACATAGTTTCAACTTCAACATTGGACCAATGGAGCAACGAGATTTAGCATCAGAACCAGGTAATTTATATATGAAATTGCTAAGTTAGGTGGATGAATATGTAATCTATTTCATGCTATGGTTAAATTTAATTCTTTTGCTGAATATTACATGCTTTACGATGATTAATGAAATATTACTCATTGAAATAAATTTATGTTTAATTATACGAAAATTTTAGGGTTTAATTAATTAAGGTTCCTATAGTACGACCTTAGGAAGTTGTTCTCGCTACATAGAGCCGTGTCCTCCTCCATTTGTTTATTCCTCCAAACATATGGAGAGTTTGCGTAGCCTCCTACCTCGTAAAATTATGTTAATGCCATGCTGCCTGAGTCTCATCATTTGTCGTGCTATTGTCCAAGGGAATTTTTTACCAAGCCTGATTCAGCCCCTCTGCAGTTTGTCTCTTGCCCTCATGCATGACCATCCCGAAAGTCCAATCAAGTCTTTGTTCAAAATCAATGAAGCCTTCAGTCTGATAATCAAGATTCTCTAGTCCATAACCGATGAGCCGTCGAAGACCTATGGGTAGTGAATTCATATACTCATATTACACTCTTACTTGAGTTTTGAAGATTTTGAATTTGTTGCTCGAGATCTGAAGACCTCATATCCATCCATTAGGCCTTATCAGCTTCTAGAAGATGGATACTATACATGTATATATTTTGATTTTGAGATGTAGATCCATTGTGTATTTCTCACGGCTACACTTTATATAGTTATATGACATGGATCTACAGTGTATTTGATTGGTAGCCATGATTTTATTTCATCCCAAGCATGGGTATGCCCACCTCGGTGAGACAATTATTATTTTGCAGAAGGCACCTCCCGATTTTTGGTCCCTGGGCTCACTTGTTCGGAACGTTGGTGAAGATGGTTAATGTATTTTGGCCTTCAGATTCTCTTCTGACCTCACACATTAGGGGAAATTTGTTATAACCCTAATTTTCACTAGACATGCTTACTTGTCATCAGGCCATCTCAAATTCCTTCTTTGCCAAAACATTGCTAAATAACTCTTCTTAAAAACCCCTTTTATAAATACCCACACACCCTACTCCAGTACTGCGCACGTGTACATTCTATCTAACCCAAGACAGTTCGCGTGTACCTACAAAAGCATGGAAAAAGGAAAGTTGTTGATGGAACACATACCTTTGGGTAAGTTAACTAAACCTTTTGGCCATGCATGGCCGGTCAGTTGACCAAATACCTAGCTTCTTATAGCCTATAAAATAAGGGTTAGGGGTCCCATTTGAAAGGAGGAGAATCATAGTAAAGAAACTATACCTGATTGCACATTCCCTTTGTCCCAACCTTTAGCCATCCTTGTGCAAAGAGAAGTATAGAGAAAAGTAGTTGGAAGATAGTGGAAGAAGAACCCAGGACCAGGATCGAGGAGCAGTAGCTGACTTTATCATTGTAAGGTATCATTGTGAAGTTAATAAAAGAATTGATTTTCCCATCCCGCCATATGAGATTGTCATTATTGGAATATTGATTGTATGATTGATTAAATCTCTAACCCATTAGTTAATAGATCAAATGCATGTGGAGTTCTTTGTTTGTCTTTAGTGAATGCAGGTCGACATTGGGAGGAGAGTTACATTCAAAGAACGACCAAGCGTGAAAAGGGATCGACATTAAACATGAATAATAAGGTACGTCAACTAAATCTCTTGAGCCTTGTGTTTACATATGAGTAATGGGTGTTATCGGACTAATCGGTAGGTGTTGACACTAACAAATCTCCCTAGATCCACTTGGATCTAGAACAAAACATGACATGACATGACTCTTTCCCTAAGTTTTGACTATTGAATTAGCTAGTAGGAAGGAATAATTAACATACCTTTATATCGCTTCCTAGGGTCCCTGTTGCTCCCGCTTCGCTCTGGTTCTCTCATGAGGTCAATACCAAGACAACACAAACCAACCAAAGTGAAGATAGCAAAATATATTCAACAATCAACTTATGTGTATGATCAAGGAATTACACAATAAAGTGAGAATAGCTTTATGGGAAAGGGACATGCCACTGTATCATATTGATTGAAAGTAGAGATTACAACCTGATTGCCTTGATGTCACAAGCTTCCTTTCAATGGCTCTTGGCTCCAACACACAAACTTGCTCAATCCTTGTATGAATAAGATCAAAACCTCTTGATAGACTTGCTGGAGTCTTCAAGCTACTGTTCAAGCTAAGTCCTTCACACAATTCTTTCACCAATTCTCCAATGAATCTTGCTTAACCTTTTCCATGAGAATTACCTCAATATATAGGAGATAATGAGATAGTTACTTGGATAAGAATGATCCCACAATATCAAGGAATCTAGTACAAGGATAACCATTCAAATGCCAACCCATTCTTCTAGAAGATTCCCTTCTAGAAACATCGAGAATTCATCTTTTTCCATGTTTTAGGAAGAGTTCGCACCCTGGCTATTCAACACAGTGAGAGAAGTTCGCACCCTGGCTTAAAGCAACCTGCGAGAATGGGTCATTCTCGCACCCAAATATATTAGTAGCCTACGAACCTTCTTCAAAAATGAGTTTTCTGGGAAGAGATGAAAGTAACTTTTCTCAAGAGAAAGTTCTTATGAAGAGCCTGAGTACACCATCATCAATACATCATCATGACAACCAAAATCATGGGTAACAATGGGGGTCTAGGCATGGGATGATGGTAAAAAGTAAGAATCTTTAGGTCTTTTTTGCATGCATGATAAAACCCTTAGTGCTAGTCCATAGGAGGGATTTCCCACCCACAACATTATGGTTAACCACTTTCCATGAATAGAAAGTTCTCCAGTACTTTATCATTTAAATATTCTTTCTTGATTTTGTCACTTCATTTTATCATTTAAATAATCTTTCTTGATTTTTTCACTTTACTTTATCATTTAAATAATGAATTCTTCTTTTCAAGCACTTTGACTTCTTTGATCTTTTAGGGCTTCAAGCCATCATATGGGGGTCCTTCAACTTCATAGAGCCATAACTCTCAAACCGTGAGGAGTTATGTGACATTCCACATACCACCGAAAATGGCATGTCAAGCAATATCCATCTAGGATAGTTTCACCAACAACTTCATTGATCTTCATCTCATTAATCCACATGCAAGCATGGGTCCTCCAACTGTTCTTCTAGGATAACTCAATCCGTAAAGCATCTTCCCGTGAGGGATTTCACCATAAGGGGACCACTTTGGAGTTCATCCATTTGTGCACCTTATCAACCATGATAAGACAATAATGATTCATCTTTTCATCAATTCACCATTGCATCATATATATCAACTATGCATCATGTATCAATGACAACTCATTGATCCATCTTCATCAATGTTTCATATCAATGATCCATCTTTATCAATTGGTTTCCACTTTGAAATCTATCATTCTCATCAAGGACAATGCATATACATTGTTCATCAATCATCAATTAATCAATTACTTGAAATCAATCAATCAAACCATTTACATCAATGACATATGATCCAACAATCTCCCAAATGATCAAACCATTGGCATCAATGACAACATGATCCAACAATCTCCCCCTTTGGCATTGATGACAATACCAACATTGATGTCAACTCTAATTACGAATTATTGATGTCAACATGTAGACAAGGCATGCTCTTCATCAATAGTCAATGTGACTATCTCTCCACATCAATCTCTCCCATCAATAAACATCCATCACATCAATGTGATTATCTCTTCCCCTTTGAAATCAATGGAAAAGGGCCATTCTCCTCTTGGGGCTTCTCCCCCTGTCTTGTTTCCGCTGAATAATCTCTTACCTTTTGAACATGGGATATCAATATGATGTAATGCTGAAAATACATTTCTCATGCTCCCTCTATGACCATTGCTCCACCTGGAATTATGCCTCTATGCTCTTTCTTCAAATATAGGGCTCTTTTCTAGGTATGCATATGATAAATATCTCCTCCTAGAATCATGGGAAGAAGAATGACTCCACCTAAGAGTATGTCTCCCCCTATCTTCTCTACAAGATGAAAAATATGCTACCATATGACAATCCTTGGACCTGTTCATGCATCAAACTTGTGCCATACCATACATCATGAAACAAAAGATATGTCATCAATGAAATAGAGAATCATGAACAATATATCCACCATATGCCAACATATGCATCTACCAATATGCCAACATGTGCATCTACCAATTATGCCAATCATGTGAATCCACCAATATGCCAACCATGTGCATCTACCAATTATGCCAATCATGTGCATCCACCAATATGCCAAACAATGTATCATATCACTCATGATATGTCTCCATCATGAACCAAGTGCCACAATCGTGTATCAAACAAATACCAATGTTGTGAAAATCAATTAATACCATATATGAGTGTACTACTATGAACCAATACCACAAAATGGTGAGTCCCATACATGTATGCCAAGTCCTCCATAAAACATGTGACAATCATCTTGCTAGTAAGAGCCTCTACTGATGTACTAGAAATGTACCAATCATGCATCAGAAATAGATCAAACCATGATGTACAACATGATCACCTCATCAACTCACCAACCATATGTCTCAACATGTAGCCCGATCCATATGAAAAATGCATGCACCATGATATCAACATATGCTTCCCATAATACATCATAAGATATACCAGCCATGTACACCACCATCATCACAAAACGATTAATCCTAGCAGATCAACATCAATCCATACTCTTGGGTTAGTGTCATGCACCCAATATTTATTTTTATTATACCATTGTGTGATATCACTATGAAAACCTGTAGCAAATAGTGTCAGAACCTGCAATAAACAATGTCAGACCCTGCAATATAGAGTTATACCATCACATCAAACTCCAAGCCATGTGCATTGCCTTTTTCCCAAGGCTTTACAACATATACGTGGCCTGCTGCACAATAGAGCGCGTGTGTGCATGACCTATTCAAGGTCAGCACACGACTGTCACCACTGTAACATGTGTGTGTCTCAGTAGATGACACTTTTTTACTTCCCTTCGGTCTTTCATTCTGATCTGGTTGCTCTGTCTTCTTCACCCACTTTTGTAGATGACCCTTCTCCTCAAAACTTGAGCTCTGAGCATCCATATTTTCAAAGATATCTCCCTTTCTTACTTCATTCCTTCTTCTAGCCATGCTATGTGAATTCCTAATCATGGACTTTCTTCTTGTGTTCCAGCACTCCTGGGATTTGTGGTTAAATCCACTACAACTATAGCATCTCATAGTTTTACAGTGAACAACAATGTGTCCTACTTGATTACATCTCCAACACCTCATGGTGTTATACAATCTTCCATTATTTTTCCTTTCATAAGATTTACAGTCAAAATATTTGTGACCATATCCATTACATGAATAACAATGCCCATGAAAAATACATTCATACCTTTGCTTTGGTGTCCCAAAAATAGCTTCTTGATGTCTTCCTTGCTTTGTACTTTTGAAATTTTCTTTGCCTTGTGTAGATGGTTTCTTTGCAACATTGTTTTCTTTCTTTGGTGGAATTACCTCATTCTTCTTTGAGGTGCTTGCTTCAGCATGTGTATCTTCTCCTTTGTATCCAAGACCTGATTTATCACATGATGGTTTTTGACTTTCCAAGATCTCATCCAATATTCGTGAGCTATTCAAGAATTTGTTTGACTTTTCCACCTTCTTTCCAAGGGCAACAATTTCATATTCTAACTTACATCATGACTCTTATTTTTCATTTATTTGATTCTTCAATAGTTCCTCTATTCTTTCATCTTCTTCAATTTGGGTCTTGAGATGGACAATAGTTTCAAAACTTTTGCTAATCTCATCTTCTACATTCATATCTTCTTTTTCATCTTTTAGTCTTGTGATCTCTTCTTCCTTTTCTTCTAATTGAGTATTATTTCTCTCTTCTTGTTCCTTGATCATTTCCTTTAACTTCAATATGTGCCTTAGACTTCTCCTAAGAAACTTCTTAGCGTTATTCGAAATATAGTTATAGTCTATATAATAATGATCACTTCTATATCTATATAAACCCTCAAACTTTACACAAATTGTTTCTATGTCTTCTTCTTCACTTGTAGAGAAAAATTCATCATCATCATTATTGCAATCAAGGGCTTTAGAGGGTTCTTTACCTTCATTTGAAGTATCTTCACTTTCTCCCTTTTTCCCAACATCAACACATAATTCTTTGCCTTCATCTTCAAGATCTTCCTTTGTGCTATCATCGCTTGATTCTTTATCTTCACTTGAAATGTTTTCAAAATCACATTTAGAAATAATGCATTCAATATTTTTTGATGATTATTTATCTTTGATGATCTTGATGGAGTGGTCTTCAATTTCTTCTTTCTCTTCCTTTCTTTGATACGTCTCCTCTAGCTTTAACCATAGATCCTTGGCAGAAGTGCATTGTCCCATGCTCTCTTTGATAGGGCTTGAGAGGCCACTAAGAATGGTATTGAGAGCCAATGCATCATTCTTCTTTCCTTCCCTTTGAGCTGCAAAATTTGACTTGTTCTTCAACGAAACATATCCACCGATGGTTGACTTCCAAATAACTGCTCCCATTGTCTTCAAATACACTCTCATATCTATTCTCCAAGTAGAATAGTTTTCCTCATCAAGGATTGGAACTTCATCATCCATTTGTGTGTCTATGGATCTCCTTCAAGATTGTTAAGGCTTGTAGTGAAGGCCTGCTCTGATACCAATTTTTGGACACACCTATCACACTTAGAGGGGGGTTGAATGAGTGTGGGGCTATTTTTCCCAAAACTTCCCTCTTGCACAAAAAATCATCAATTAACATTCAACATTTATTCATTACCCATTGCTGTCATTTATAACCAGTTATATGTGAGCACATATCAACAACATATATCAACAATATATCATCAACAATTCATCGCCACAATGAACACAGAACACAACATGTATGTAAAATTTTATTTTTATTACGAACTACAATCCTTGGGGTTTATCAGCAACAACTGAATAGAGTACAACTCTGTAAGAGCACCTTCTCTATAATGCAAGACTCAACTTACACCTTCAGCATCAACTGAGATGAGGCAACAATCCTCAACAGATGTCAATCTATCAAAAGGCACACAACCTGTCAGTAGTGGAGCCCGTGTGTGCACACACCCTGGCTCACTACAGCCCACGTGTGCACATGACCAATGTATAATGAAACAAGCGTATGCTTCTGAACAACTAGGGTTTTTATTTTCTTCACATGCTCAGATCCTCTGCAACCTGCAATCACTTTCTCTTCTCTCTTCCACTGTCCAAACTGACCCACGGCCAGTCACAACACATCCAATATATCTAATAGCTTTCTCATGCTCCACAACAAATCAATATGAATGATATCTCAATCATGTATAAACAGCTAGTATACCATAGCAATCATGTCACTACTGAATCACAAGAGTGTTTCTCACTCCATCAACAAAATCAACCAAACTGAACTACATCATAGAAGCCATACCAATAATTCCCTAAGCATTCACAACACATCAAACAATATTATCCATCAATACAATAATGTAACCATACCAGTGTCTCAGTGATAGATTTGAGGCCATAGAATGCAGATCTGGAACCTGCCTCATCATCCAAGAGCTTGGCACCAGCTCAAACACAAATCTCCATGATTTTATCCACTCCACGCCCTATGTACACAGTCATCTCGTGTGTACACTCACCCTATACACAACGATCCCACATGTACACGCACCCTATACACGAACAACCCGCATGGGCATCAAAAAATAGGGTTTTCTGTGAATCCGAGAATTTTGTCGTTAAGATATCTGACATTGCTGAAACTTTGATGCGTCCATGAGATCCTCCTCTCGCTTTCTTCCTCAGAACAGATCTTCAATCATGCTCAAGAGATCCACACCAATAATATGTTCTCACAAGAATCTCTCCATCAATACTCCAAAAGATATTCACAAGAAGCTCTCCATTGATCCATAAAAAGGATTCTCACCAAATGTCCATTTTACAAGAGATCTTAGCTTCTTATTTATACTTTCATATTCTAGGTCACTTAACCCATTTTTAGGTTACTTAACCCATTTCTAGGTCACTTAACCTATTTTCCTTATTTTAGGGTTAACCACTTTCCATGAATGAAAAGTTTTCCAATACTTTATCATTTAAATATTCCTTCTTGATTTTGTCACTTCATTTTATCATTTAAATAATATTTCTTAATTTTGTCACTTTACTTTATCATTTAAATAATGATTTCTTCTTTTCAAGCACTTTGACTTCTTTGACCTTTTGGGGCTTCAATCCATCATATGGGGGTCCTTCAACTTTATAGAGCCATAACTCTCAAACAGTGAGGAGTTATGTGACATTCCACATACCACCGGAAATGTCATGTCAAGCACTATCCATCTAGGATAGTTTCACCAACAGCTTCATTAATCTTCATCTCATTAATCCACATGCAAGCATGGGTCCTCCAACCATTCTTCTAGGATGACTCAATCCGTAAAGCGTCTTCCCGTGAGGGCTTTCACCATAAGGGGACCACTTTGGAGTTCATCCATTTGTGCACCTTATCAACCATGATAAGATGATAATGATTCATCGTTGCATAAATTCACCACTGCATCATATATATCAACTATGCATCATGTATCAATGACAACTCATTGATCCATATTCATCAATGCATCATATCAATGATCCATCTTTATCAATTGGTTTCCACTTTGACATCTATCATTCTCATCAAGGACAATGCATATACATTGTTCATCAATCAGTGACATCAATCAATCAAACCATTTACATCAATGACATATGATCCAACAATCTCCCAAATAATCAAACCATTAGCATCAATGACAACATGATCCAACAACTTGGACCAGAATTGCTCAAGGAGATGGAACAATAAATGTTTAAGATAAGGTAAAATATGAAAGTAGCTTAGGACATATAAAAGAGATACGTAGACAATAAGAGAACTCATAAAGAGTTCAATTAGGAGACCATGTGTATCTATGAGTGAAACCCAAGAGGAGTTCCATGGGAATGGGAACATGTGCTAAGTTAGCACTCTGATATTGTGGATTGTTTGAAGTCCTAGAGAGAATAGGGCTAGTAGCATACACACTTTCCTTGCCACTTACTATGAGAGATCATAATGTATTCCATGTGTCTTTATTAAATAAATATGTACATGATTCTAATCATGTTATTGATTGGATTGCAATGCATTGGAACTAGAGGGAGAAATCCATCTTGAACCCCAATGCATCCTGAACAAGAAAGAAACAATACTTCAGAACTGATCCATCATGCAGGTCAAGGTGAAATGGAAGAACTTTGGAGCAGATGAAGCTACATGGGAGCTAGAAGATGCCATGAGATTAGCATACCCATTTTTGTTTTCTATGTAATTGTACATACATGGTGTTTTAAACACCGAGGATGATGTTCTTTTAAGGGGGAGGGGAATGTAACACCATGTTTCCCCCAAATACTGTAATTATTCTTAATAATTCATATAAGTATGTTTATGAAGTATTTAATTATGCTTTGATTAATGAAAACACTAAACCACTAACTACGAGGGAACAACCTTGAAAGTATTGGCCATGATACACAAATGAGAATTGGTGAAGCAAGGAATTGATTGAGTGACTGGTTAAGGTGGAACTGGGATGTTTTGTGAATGAAATAAGAAGATTGTTTAACAAGCTAGCTTATGCTTGAAAAGCATAGATAAACACCTACCAACGTACCAAATATGTATGGATCCATGTGACCAGTAAAATAAGTCACGAAGGTGGTTGGAATAGTTAATGACGGTTGATAGTTAGTCTTTGAAGAAGGAAAGGGACAATTGAATGACTCGACAATAGGACAACATGAACTTTCCCCTTTCAGAATGGGAATTGTGGATATGGCTTGCATCTGCAGGAAGGCCATCGGGATCCCAAGAAGAGCAATGAAAAAACACCACTAGACATAGAAGAATACACATGAGGGTGCACACACAGACAATAGAATGAAGAACAAGAGGAAAAATAGGCATAGCACAAAGAATCTTGAGGAGAGATGAATCGAGAAAGAACGAGTGAGTATTAGAATCAATGAGAAAGAGTGTAGCGAAATAAGGTGTTCATGAGAACATATTCAAGAAGATAAGAAAAATGAGATATTTCCTTGAAGAAAATAGGAATCTTGTATGAGTTAATGATGATCACCTTGAATAGATAAGACCCAGATCCCGAGCTGGAGCACTGGTGGGATACAACTTGGTACTTTCTGGACATAAACTGACACTGGTAAGGAGTGGTCACCAAGGTATTGTTTAGCAGAGAAGTGACTCCCTTGTGTAGAGTAAATTCATTTGATAAACCTATAGAGACCCTAAGCTCAATGGGAATGAGGAAACTTCTGTTGTTGTCAAAATAAGAAGGAGTAGTTTAACATATTGTGTATGATCCTAAAAAATCCCCTGCTAAACCTCCCATGTATTCTTTAGTAATATTTGATAACTATGTGAGAGTTCCATAGGATGAATTATTCCATCATATTATTCCTATTATACCTATTTAAAGAAGCAATAATAGACAAATTCCATTGATACTTTCTTGGGGATTAGCAATCCATAATTCCCAGGGATTGACATGATAGAAGATAACTATTAATATTGGATAGACATAGTGGAAAGGTCTCACTTTTATTGCAATATCTCGAGTTGAATATTTGCATGGTGTTTGATTTCAACCTCCAATTCCATGGTCTTTGATTTCAACCTCCATTTCCCTATGATCGATATGAAAATATGGGAAAGTGTGTGGTTGTATCTAAGAGAAAAGTTGAAGAAGACAGATTGAGATCAATTACTATGTAATAAATGAGTTATTCATTATCTTCCTCAATATCACTTCTTCATTATATGATGTAGTATATATGTTATTCAATATCTTAATAATTTTAGGCACTCAACATAAGATAAAAATGACCAGGGGTGATTTTAGGCGCACAAAATTAGATAAAAATGTTCGAGGGTTTATGAATAGGCCCTGGAAATACACAAAGTGATGAGGTAGAGGATAACATGATCGATGGTCTCTAAATTAACCCCAGGATTTGTGAATTCACCCAGGCAATAAACAACATGTTTAGGATAAGGATAACACATCCAGTGAGAAAAAAACAATTTGTACATCCAGTGAGAAAAATAAAAACACCAAAATAACAATAAATTATGTGAATGGGTGTTACCGGATGAAAACATACTTCAACAGAGAATGTATAGATCATTGTAACTCATAGAAAAAATACCCAAAGAAAAAAATGCATTAACTCATTGATATCAACGTTTAAATGAGAATTTTTTTATGCTCAAGAGAAATTACAAATGAGTGAGATATACAAAGACTATGTGTATTGTTACTCGTTGTGAAAACTAACATTACAACAGGCCATGGCTCAGAGACACCTTTTCTTATAGTGTGAAGAGGCACATTAATTCCTTCATCCACTCAACCTCAAGTAGGCTACCCTCTTCAAGCTCTAACTTCTACTATTTTCCTTCCCTCTTTCGCCTTGCATCTCCCCCAATTTACCACTTTGATACAACCTTCATTATTTTAATGTGATACCTTTCGAAGGCCAAAAATCACATGGTTTGTTACTACTTTCCATTTTTCCAAGAAAGAAAAATAGAATAAAAATAATGATTACATGTTTATTACGATTTTACAAAACGTTTTGGGTGAGGATCCAACTCGGATTGCACCTTCCCATTTGTAGGATTTTGGTACCCAAAAGATTCAACTCCTTCAATCTTCTTCTTCTTCTCCTATGATCAAGAAGACTCCAAAAAATATCAAAGAAAGGATTCCTCTCTTGTAGGATGGAAGATAAGAGCTGAGTAGGGGTTTCCTTTGGCATAACCCTTCTATCCTTTTCATGGTTTTGGATGACATTCACTATTGAAATAGGTTATTGGATAACCATTTCTCCTTGGGCTGAAAGTTACAACAACTTCTCTTTCATCTTGAACTTGACTATCCAAGACTTGTTCTTGGTTGTCCAATTCTTGGGATGGTGTCCTAGGTGAAGCCTTCTGTTATCCCCATCTTTTGTATAAATAAGGAGATATTATCTCGAGGCCCTTAGGTTGCATATATGGAGTGTCGATAGATTACATGGTCAACAATACCCTTTGCACATATGGAAAACCTGCTCACCACCACATATAGTCACAGGTGTTGGAGCCGCCCTTTCTTTTTATCGCCTCACACAAATTTGAATACTCTGATGCTTAAGATAAAAAGTTGTTATCTTTCCCTTTTCCTTCCAAAATCATAAAACTCTGAAAAGACTTTGGTTGCCTGAATAGTATTTGCTTTGTCATTTACAAAGGGCCCGTTTTTCGCAAGTATGTTTGTCCTTAGGATGTTTCAAGTTTCGTGATCTCGCAAATCGGACACCTTATTTCTTGAATTCACAAGTCCTGAGTCGCGAGAATGCGAACTTAGTTTTAATTTTCATCCAAGGTAACAATAGTATAAGGCCTTTAACTCTTGATTATGACGTCTTCGTGGTTTCGTGCCTCGGCATTTCTCGACCCTAAATTCTTGTTTTATCGACCCCGAGAACCGAGAATGCGACAATTTTTTAATAACCCTAGTCAAAGACCAAGAGTAAGTAACTAACCACAGTTAAGCTTAGTTCACCGCACATCGCCTCTCGGCATTTTCCTTCATAAAGTTAAAATGTCCAAAACTCCGAATCACAAAGTGGCGATATGATTATATTGGGCCTTAATTATCGCTACATCGCAATATCGCGACTCGGCATTCGTTTTCCTAAAAACTTGTCTTCGAATTCCCGATTCACGATCCTGCAATTAAGTTAAACATATCATTAAGGATCTACTACATCATGATTATTGTTAATTAATGCCAATATCGGAATTCACAATCTCACGAGTTATAAAATCAAAACAATAAAAGCAAATTCACGAGATGATGAAAAACGAGGAAAGCTATAAGTCATTAAGATTGCAAACTTTAAAAATCAAACGGACTACATCCCGCGCTTCAAGGTGGGCACACTCCATGAGGTGTTTTTTCATTTACTCTCCATAACCTCAGTGCCTGCCAAGCCGCCCAATATTCATGACATTAATAAGAAATTAGGGTAAATCCACGATGAAAGTAAGATTGGATTTTTTCAATTAATCCGATTCTATTTGCGATTTGACAGACTGATGACAAAGTACATGATTTTGAAAATATATACAAAGCTTTGTTTTTGTTAAAAGCAAAACATTTCTTATTAAAGTGTATAGAGCAGAAGTCTCCGAGTGAACTAGCCTCTGTATGTACACGCAGGTTTATCACAGAAGAACGAAAACACCAGCTTCAACTATGGCGCCGAGGAGAGGAGCTAAAGAAAATGTCAAAGTCACAGCACAGGGTTTAGACAACGTTTCAGACACTTCGCCTCGGACAGGCGGCTCCGTTTCTACCTGGTCATCTATTACAGATATCCTGAAATCCGAAGAAGTAAACTGTTCCGACTCTGATGACTACAACTATGATATCGTGAAAGACGACCTGAACACTAAGTATAAGACTGTTATTCAGTCAGGGATGCATCTCATTGCCGCCAGACCCCAGTTACTCCCGTACTTCGATATGATCCGATGGGCATTGGATCACATCGACTTGCCTTCCAGGACTATTATAAATGACCAACGGGACATCATTGGGACTTTCAGGCCCGAACACATCCAGTCTATGTATAAGCTCCCAGCAGCCTCGGAATTCATATTGGGCAAAGAATTCTTCGCAGAGTTCAAAGAAAAGGAATGCGACGAATATGACAAAACTTTGCCAGGCTTGATAAAGGATTGGGTCTCTCGTGCCTCATCATTCATGGTGAACAACGATTGTGTATATTCGATTTCTTCGTTGGAGCCAAATTACAAATATGTGGCGATGATGACTTGTCGATTGTTCGGATCGAAGGACACGGCTCATTTTCTCGTCCAGTGGGTACCCCTCATTTTTCGTGTGGCAGAAGGTTGCTCATTCAACTGGGCAAAAATACTCTCCGATAATTTATTCAACAAAATTGCCGAGTACCAAAAGAAGAAGGCAGCCGGGGAGCCGTCCGGATTCTACATGTCCGCATATATTATGGATGCTATATGCGCCAGGACACCTTTTCCTTTGATGAAATGGGCTTGGAGTCCATCCGAAGACAAAGATGTGCATGTGTACCACGATAAACTGTGGGAGAATAATGAAAATAATTTCATTTATGAAATCTTTAACTGGGTGATGGTGCCCCTGCACGTCACCATTTTTGGCCTTTTGCCACCCCGCATCCCGGATGGCATGGCCGCAAATCTAAGTCATATCGCAGATTGGTATGTGGAGGAGGAATTCTCATATCTGAGAGTATTCAGAGCTACTGTTCCTCCTCTGGCGCTCCCACAATTTATCCCCGACAAACTGGCATGTCGAGAGATCGCTCGCCAAACAGTGACTGGCGGCGTGAGCAAAGAATTGAAAGAATCAACAAAGAAGGTATGGTCGTCTTTTCCTATACGGCTAAATTCTTTTTCCTTGTTGAATTTTGGACATGCTAAGGCTGAGGCTGCAGCCTTAGAAGGCTTAAATGTGGCCTATATCGAGTATAAAAAGCATGACCCACAGAGGGTCGTGAGTACTCATTTAGGAAATTGCGGGTT
>ML784228.1:599789-614572 GCA_009831015.1 Picea engelmannii | reverse complement strand
TACAGGGTAAAAACCTCTTCTTCTTTATATGATAAGTATTATTTACATTCTTTACATTATCATACATATGAGCACCAACTCATTGTGAGGCTACAACCTCTATTTTGCAAGCTGCAACTTGTTGAGAGCACCAACTCTCTGTTGTTTCTCTAGCACCCACTAGAAGGAAGCACCAACTCCCTGGTTTCTCTAGCACCAAATAGAAGGAGGCACCAACTCCCTGGTTTCTCTAGCACCAACTAGAAGGAAGCTACAACTCCCTTTGTTCAAGCACCCACTTGAACCTATAAGGACACCAGTCCTCCCTAGCACCTCCCTTCCACCCTAGTTTATGAATATGAAATACTGAAACCTATTACAGTGATATAGTGTTCAATAACAACTTACCAGTCTCATCACTGCTCTGCAAGATTTCGCTGCTCTGTCTACCTCACAGTCTTCCTTCATGCATACATTTCACTTTCCATTCTTCTTTCTTTTGTGCTCTGTACGCCATGCTCATTCAATGCACCTTTTGTTTCCTGTCCATTTCAGCTGCTGCACCACCCCTTTACTTCTTCACACATGCATTACTTCACCTCTGCAACAAAAACCTCATCACTTCTCTGTCCCATGTACTTATATCTTATGTACACCTTGAGCATGCAATGTATGAAATGCCTCTGCATGCTCAAACCGCACCAATCTCCTCCACATCTCGTGTGCTCTTCCTGATCATCGCAACTCTTCAGCTTCTCTGGTGGTTCCCACTATGCGTCCAGCATCACTGGGTGTTCAGTTGAGATTCCTCAACCTCTCTGGAAGTTGAGACTCTTCATCTTCTCTAGCACAATCAATCTTATCCTTTCTGTTTTAGTTACAGACTTCAAAGCTCATCCATCTGTCAATCCCCTCTAAGAATAGTCTTCATTCACTAGAAGAATCTTAGAGACTCTTTAGCTCCTCTAGCAGTCACACAGAAGTCTCTTCGAATCTTCTAGCAGAAACCATCAATGGTTTCTAGAAGTTACACTGTGAAGAGAAACATTATCCCTCCAATCATGCTCAAATTCACCTACACCATTGGATTGGCTCCATGGGATCTTGCATTCATTTTGGCATTTCGACATTCGACAATTTGGCATTCGTGTGACCAAGTGTCTCGACACTCCCAGAAACTCTGAAAAGGAGCTTGTCTACTCTAGCTTCTTCCCCCATCTTCCACCGATCTGACCACAGGCCACATCCATTTCACCTTTTTGGTATTTTCGTGAACTTATGACCTTCATCGACCCTGATCGATGGTCCACGATCTCGATGAATTGACGGTCTAGATCTCATTGTGAATTCACATCTTGTTGTTACTTAGATGGAGGTTCTCATCACTCCAAGTCACGATAGGCAAGACTCCGAGATGGAGCTTAGATCAACGGTCCAGAATATTGGTGTATTGACTGTCTAGATATCATCGTGAATTCGCATCTCACAATTCCTGTGATGAAGGGTCTCATCACTCCAAGTCACGATAGTCGAGACTCCGATATTGTTTCACGATTTCGCATATCGTGAATTCGACATTCTTTTTGCAAATTGTTTCGAAACTCCAACTTCCAGTATCCGAAACCCTGAAATGGGGTTGGATCAATGGAAATTGGGTTGGATCAATGGTCTACATCAAACCTTGATCTGACGGCTCAGATCATTTCACGATTTCTCATTTCACGATTTCAGCATTCTTGTGGTATTGTTTCTTGACTCTCCAAGTCGCGATTCGTGAAACCCCGAAGTGATGTAAGATTGCTGACATCACATGTGGATTGACACATGTCGAATAACTGCCACATGTCACTCTGATTCATGACTTACACGTGTCTAAAATGTTGAACCAGCTTGACACTTGTCATTGCCTGGTTGTCCCACGTGTTCTTGGCTGACTTCATTTGTTGACGTGTCTATTTTGGGATTTCACATTTCATGATTTTGGGACTCATGTTGTAAAGAACCTTGACATTTCCATCTTTCGATATCTGAAATCCCGATATCCAAAAATACGAAATGGAGTTGGACCACCTCTTCGATCGTGCACTTTAAAGAACGTGCAGGTTCTTCCTGATCCAATGATGGTTGGAACTTATGCTCAGATCCGATGCCTGAGATTTGTCCTTCTCTTCTATGCATTCTTCTTGTCTACAATCTGATCTGACAACCCTCCTTTTGGGAAATTAAATGGGATCCAACGATCACTGATGCTTCTCCTCCCAAGATTTGGCACTGCGTTCGACTCTGCGCTAATTCCTCCTGATCTTACTTTGTCCTTGTTTTTCCTTCGCTTCATATTCTGATCTTGCCATCGGTGTTCTTGCCATCAATGACAAGCTCACTCCCAACTGTAAACCTTCCAACAATCTCCCCCTTTGGCATTGATGGCAACCCTGAACGGCTGTGCTAATCTGTTTGGACCTCGAACTGTAGCATCCGATCCAGACCACACCTTTTCTCCCCCTTTGACATCAATGTCAAAGAAAACATGCTCCCCCTGAGCTATTGCAGTATTTTTATGAGGTATCAGATATGCAATCAATACAAGATTCCCCCTAACAGGATGGAATTTCTTAGATGTGAGACATGATAACACCCAACTTCTGTCTAAGATATTCAAATGGTGTTTTGGCTAGAGGTTTAGTAAAAATGTCTGCAATTTGTTCTGTGGTTGGAATGTAATGGACCTAAACAATCTGATTGGTGACTTGCTCTCTCAGAAAATGATATTTTATGGGAATATTCTTGGTCTTGGAATGGAATACAGGATTTTTAGACACACTGATGGCACTAGTGTTATCACAATGAATCGGGATCAGTGCAGTGTATTTTACCTCCAAGTCTGCAAGTGTCTGAATCATCCATAATACCTGAGTGCAACAGGTAGCATCAACAATGTACTCTACCTCTGTGGTTGATAAAGAAATGGAACCTTGATTTTTACTAAGCCAGGCTACTAAAGAGTCATCCAGGAAGAATGCTCCTCCACTGGTGCTTTTTCTCTCTGTTAGCACTTGGTAAATTTTCTAGAGGTTGACAACAGAAGAAATCTACAAAGGTAACTTTATCCAACCACTTTTGAAGCTGGGATCTAGCCCTTCCAAATTCATAGAGGTATCTCTCTATTAGATTTAGCTATGTTTCAAATTTCAAATATTAGGCTAGGTAAAGAAATAGATTGGTTTTGTAGTCAAAGTATTTTTTCGAATTGGTTGAGACAGTCTACACATCCATTGAGATATGGGGTCTTTGTTTTAATAAAATATGAAATACAAACCATAAAAATGAAGGAAAAACTTCCACAGGGTGAGATAATATACTCACTGGATCTTTTAGTAGCTTAAATGATGAACAGAAGAAAAGATGAGAAAGATAATTTCAACTGAGAAGCAGTTAAGAATTTCTTAATTGAAAACACCAGAAGATAAACACTGAAATCTTTCGAGTCAGAAACAGGGTATACAAGATAAATCCTGCAAAATTTGTTACTCTTAAAGATTAGTTTCAGAAAACAATATGTTAACAAAGCGAGAATAACATTCAACTTAGAGAGGAAAACATCACCAGTGAATACACGAAAGAATCCTGTAAAAGTGCCTCCTTTTATTAATCGAAGATCTCTTCAAAAAGATTACATTCTGATAGCGTCAGGGTGTGAATATCAACAACAACCAATACTTCAAAAGGTGAAGTATTTATAACTCAAATTACAAACATTCCTGTCATAAATCACCAAGACGTGCTAAATCTATTTTTAGCCTAACTAATTTAACAAATTTCCTAAATCTAGGAACTGCTTGATGACTTGGTGTAACTGCATGCTGATTTCTGGGTAGAACGTTGATGAAGCCTTTGCACAACCTCATCTGACTGGAAAACTGAATGGACCTAGACAACTCATCTGCTAATCAATTAGATCATAGAGTTCCTCCCATCTGAGATGATTGGGCACGTTGACTTTGAGCAGTCTTCGATACACTTTGTCCATTTCTGTATACTTGGCGAATGTAGGCTTGGTGAGGAAGATGTATCGAATCTCGTGTTGGATGCTGATGTCCCACTGAAGGGAATCCATAAATGCTTTGTCGGTGATGCTCCCTTGAATCCCTGCAAACTTTAAGCTGTCCTTAGACACATCAGCCAATCTCTTCTTGTAATCTGGGAGTGTCATCAGTTTATCATTAATAACCTTCAGACCAGGTAGACCTTTCTTCTGGAGAGCCTCAATCTTACTGAATAACCTTTGTACCCCCTGGTCCATGGCCTGAACCTTTTCTTCCAGTTGAAGCATTAGTCCTTTCTTGGTCAAAACCCTTTTGACCTCAAGGATTGTCTATGTTCTGTCTTACATCTTCAGCTCTTCTAGCTCCTCCCTAGTCTTAGAATTGAGGAACTTGATGATCTCGTTTGCCTGTGTTGGCCTATATCCCAATTCTACTATGATCTTCTCAATGGCTTGTTTTCTCCTATGGACTAACTCATTCTGCTCAAACATGATCTAGATCATTGGCCATATCTCATTCATGGACTTAGTGATGTCTTTCCATACACTCTCTTTAACCTTGGCCAATGTCTTTCCTGCCACTGTTTGTTTCTGGAGCTGCTGTAACTCCTGCTTTTCCTTGGATAGGTTGGTATGGAAAGAAGATTTGAGTTCCTGCAGATTCTCAATCTCCTTTTTTAACTTGCTGATCTCTGTCTCCTGTAGGTTCATCCTTTCCATGGACTCAGCCAGATCGGTTGTCTTCTCCTGAGATGTCAATGGAGTCGTGGATGGGACTGCTGTCGCAGATGCTGTGCTCACTCCTGCAATTGGGATAGCACTCAATGGAATGACTTCCATTGGCTTCATTTTCTCTTTCTCTTTTAACAGTTTCTCCATCTCAGCTTCCATTTCTCTAAGCTGTGCATTCTGCTCCATGAGCAACTTTAGCATCTCATCCTTCTCGCCTTATTTCTCTGCTATCTCCTTCGCCTGTGAGTCTTCTGTGGGTGAGAGCTTCAGTTGTTTACTCAAGGATGCTATATCAACGTTCTTCTTCTTTATCATTTCCTCTGCTGCTTTGACATTCGAAGGATCATAACCGATCTTGAGGACCAACTCCTCCAAAGTTTTGATCCTATTGTCCTTTGCGAAGGATGAAATCTTCTCCATTTTGAGCTGTGTTTGAACATTGTTCAGGGACACCTGCAATTTAGACGCTGAAGCGGAAGCGTGCGCCAACGTGTAGAAAACCATTTCTCTGGTCTTCTTATGCAGATCCATTTGATCAGCTGGGTGCACATCCTTCGTCTGAAATTTGAAGGTGGCCCTCTTGTAGTCGGTGATCACCTTGGGATCAAGAACCTGTACCTGGAGGAAGGCCATGTGCATTCTGCCTTTCTCCATGTCAAATGTAGATAGAAACCTATGCTGCGCTGTCGACGTTTTCTTCCAGAACTGAGCACAAGTACTGCTGGTAAGGGTCTGGTTCTTTTTCTTGATCATCTCGTACTTCTCGAAAATGCTCAACTTGGGCCCAGTCTTGCCTGACTGAGTGTCTAATGGGCAGTCTGTGGATTTCTTCGGTAATGCTGGGGTAATGTCATTATAGAGGCTCGAACTAAAGGGTGGAATAAAAGACTTGGTCACTATGGTAGGCGGGGCCTCTTTTTCCCCGGTCGGGCCAGGGACTAAGGAAGTCTTAGGCCTCTTAGTATGTAGCTGGAATTCCTCAGAAGATACCTCAGTGACAGGCGGAGATAAATCTTTCCTCAACCTCTTTTCTTTTGGGACCTGTGGCATGGTCATTGGCGGCACAGTGGTCGAGGGAACTTGCTTTTCCACTTCGACCAATGTGTTGGATTCCCACACTGTCTAATTGGTGAATTTCTCAATTTCGAGCTTGGAGACATGAACATACGGGATGTTCTTGTTTTTCACCCTCATCTCTGAGATGATCCCATAAGGATCATAGTGCCATGGGAATCTCATGAAGAAATTCATTTCTCTCAACATCCTGTCTGCCTCTTCCTCGGTGCCACGACTGTTGCAGATGAAGGAGCCAATTTGCCCCTTGATTCTAAACTGTTGCTTTTTCTTCAATGATAAAAAATGGATATCATCTGAATTTATAATATGCCTTATATATTCTAGAGCAACGATTCTGACAGGAAAATACTTGGGCAGATTATACGGAGCTAATTCACACCCGTATACTATGATCTTGGTATGATTTTGATACAGGTACCAATCCCCGATCTTTGTGTTGTCCGAGAGATGCATGATTCTCTAGACTTCGTCATTTATTCGAGGCTCGAGCCTTCCACTCAACATACTTACCATAGGGTGGTAGAACTGGTCGATAAACACCTTGAAACTGTACTCCATGGAGTTGTGCTTGAGAAATGAAGTCCATGATGTGACTGCCTGAGGTTTACCATCTTCATCCATCTTCTACATGGAAAAACTAAATTTATCCGCCTGGAAAAAGACGAACAAGTAGGCTAGTATTGATGAATATCTGAACATTCCTTCCGAGCCAAAATTCATGAACTGTTTGTGAATATTGTCTGCCAAGAATGTGCTGAAATCAAACTGGGTGGTGGGCTTTTCAACAGTGGAGAAAATGGATAGAAAACCCAGAATGGGCTCATCTACCCACTGGTCAGAATAATATCCTAACAAAGCACAAAGGGAGGAGATGACCTAGTTTCCCTTAGTTGAGAACATGGAGGATGGGTAAGGAGGGTTTGTTGAGGGAAATTGAGTGGATGTGGGGAGGAAAAGATCGAATATTTGAGCTCGTTGGGGAAAAGTCATTCTCTGGTACAACTCTGTAAGGATTTCCAGGTTGAAGGGAGACGTAGAGTCGGCTTGGGGAATTTGCATCATCTGGTCTATGGCTTCGGGCGTGATGAGGAACATGATCTCTCCAGATGAAGAGATGACGGCTCTTTGCTCGGGGATATAATGAGCTTGACACTTGCGAGCAAACTCGGGAAAATGGTGGATCTGAGGGAAGAGGTAGAGGGGTAAATTGGACTCCCAGAGTCCAATTTCATCACTCTGGTCCAGGAACACTTCCCTAAGCCATGACTGGAGGTCTGAGGAATCAAAATCGCATTTGGTGTCTGTGATTAACCAGTTTTTGTCGACTAGTGGGATCTTGTCTAGGTCGACAGGAGGTGGGAGAAACAGATTCTCCTCTCCTTCCGCTGGTTTGGACTTTGGCGCCATTTCTGCAACAATACCTACAATAAACACAACGTTAGTGGGGGCGACTGAATGTGGATGAGGGCGACGGAATGTAACGGAGGAGTAAGCGGTGAATTTCCCTGGTGCAATGGGTGAATAACGAAATTCGGGGAAATAACGGTAGTTTTATTTAAACTGGGGTCAGTTGGGTGAGGGAGATAGGTCAGTTGGATAATGGATAGGTTATCCAGTAATAAATGGACAATGAGTCACTTGAGGGTGAGGTGGTAGGTGATGGTGGTTGAAAGATATGGACGAGAGATGTGGCGGCTAGGGATTGGACATAAAAGTCGTAATAAGGGGCTTACCATGAGTGAAAAGGGGGAGGGGACTGGAAGCAATTATGGGATGTGACTAAGTCAAGAAAAAGTGGAAGGTGATGTCCATAAGTGACGAGGGTCTGTCCGATAGTAGATGGTGACGGGACTTCGGGGCAAATAGATTGACACCACGTATAACAAGGGACCCACCAGAGGAGGAAAACCATTATGGACCCCCCCCCCTTCAGTTAAATGCAGATCATCCAGGGGATTCCAAAAACGATTTAGGGCTGTTGATATGCTTACCCGTTTCTGAGTTGTAGATCTAAGCGCGCTCTTTATCACTCATTCTGGACCCCCCCCCTCCATTAAAAGAAGAACGGACGGGGGGGTCCGGAATCGAATATTGACCGTTGATTTAAGCGCTCAACCCAGGGCCGTCCATATGCGCGCAAATGTTATCAGCGATTCTGGACACTCCCCTGGTTAAAAGCATAATGGTCGGGGGGGGGGGGGTCCGGAATGCTCTGTACACCGTAGATCTGGGCACCGCGATCAGGACCGTCGATATGTGCAGGGAGTGTAAATGGGGAGCGTAAAACACATGCACTGGGAAAAACTTAGGATAAATACATTTTATAGGTTTTTTCCCCAAATTTTTCAAGTATACACCAGCATGGGGGCTTCGACCAAATGATCTTCTAAGCATATGAAACATGGTGCAACATTTACATCAAGCTGGTTTTATTGGAATGAAACAATAAAGAAACTAGCCTACATATTAACCTATCTTCGTATGACAATTAACCCAGATTAAACTGTTGGGTTAAGAATTTACTCTACCCTGGGGCTATCTGACAAAGATTAGACAGTCTAGCCAGATGTATTCACTAATCTAACCTAGACACTTATGCTAAGATTAAACTGTTTAGCCAAATTCATTCACTACCCTATCAACATCAAATTTAAAAAGAACTTGACCATGCTTGAAAGGTATGGACCAAGTTACTATTATTTCATGGGGATTTTATTGCAATTCTTTTATGCCCTCTTTTCTTTCTTTCTTTTTCCTTTTCTTTTCTTTTCTTTTTTATTTATTTTCTTTTCAAATTATTTGCAGAATGAAAAATCATTTGACAACAAAAACACTAGAGACAGATAATATCCCAGTAACCATTTGATCCTATAACTTATAGGGTGATAACAATGGCTCCACCTGGGGATGGTACTTGCTCTGTGAAGTGCCAAGAATCCTGGTTCCTGTCATTCTGGAATTTTTTTCATAGTAGCCTTCGTTGGTTTTATTCTAAAAAATTGGAAAACAGTGGTCAGCAACTTAGGGCCTTCTCTTCGGGCTTCAACCAACTGACTAATGTTATTGACTTAGAAAATGCAAGTGAAAAATAAAAATAAAAATGGTACTCGAATCTCTATTGAGGTGGCACATAATGTTTCATCATTCTGCCATTCACAGGTCCTCCTGGAAGATCTATCCCATCAGCGTTGTTTAGCAAGAAAGCATTGTTTCCCCTGAAAGATTGGATCATGTATGGTCCTGTCCACAGACTATCAAACTTTCCATGCTTTCCCTTGTCTTCATTTCTGGCATCCCACCTCAGAACCAAATCTCCTAGCTCAAAATCATCCTCCTTGGTTCGTTTGTCAAAGATCTTCTTGATGTTTTCTTGGATTACCTGAGTCTTGTTGAAAAAGTCCTCCCTAGACTGATGCAAATGGATCATCTGGTTGATCCTTCTCTGTGAGTCATTTGGCTCAACTAGTACATATTGAAGCAACTTCATGACAGGGACTCCTAAAGAAGTGGGGAAAACTGCCTCTGTTCCATAGACCAGCTGGTATGGTGACATACCAATTGACCTTTTGATGGTCAGTCTGTCATCCCATAATGCGAACACCAACTTGTTGTGCCATGATTTCTTTTTTTCCTGCAATGTTTTCTTGATGATATTTACCAAGGTTTTGTTTGAAGATTCTGCCAGCCCATTCCCCTGAGGGTAGTAGGCTGTGGAATGCCCCAAACCAATGTGATACTGGTTGCAAAAATCTATAAGCTTCCTTGACCAAAAAGAAGCTCCATTGTCAGTTATGATCTTTCTAGGACATCCAAAGCGAGACAAAATATTATTTTCAAGGAATTTGATAATAACAGAGTAAGTGGCTTGCCTGCTTGGTACTGCTTCGATCCATTTGGTAAAATAATCGGTGGCAATGAGAATCCAATTGTGTTGGCCTTAAGAAGGGGGGTGTATTTCTCCAATGAAGTCCAGTCCCCATTGCTGGAAAGGGGCTTCAACTGAGATCGGTTTCAGGAGGAGAGGAAGGAGTTTTCTTTTGCCTTCAAACAACTGACATTGATGACATGCAGTCACTTTATGATGCACATCGGCGAACAGGGTGGGCCAATAGTAACCATCTCTGAGTATTTTGTTGGCTGTGACCTTCCAATTCAGATGGCCACCACATTATCCTACATGAAATTATTGTAACACTTTTTCAGCTTCATATTTCAATAAACAATTTAACAGAATGCCTCCAGGATCTTTCCAATACAAATTGCCTTCTAGAATACAAAATTTTAAGGCTTTCAACTTTAAAAATCTAGCTTTAGTCTTAGTCAAACCAGGGGGAGCTTGTAAATTTTGCAAAACAAAAATAAGGTCTGCGTACCATGGAGAGTTGAGAAATACCTCTCTCATGCTTGGAGTCACCATCTCACCTGGTTCATCTGCTGCAGCTAGAAAATTAATGTCAAGAGCATGGAAATTTGATTCAGCCATTAATTTTGCTAGGCCTTGACCCTTGATTAGTTTTGTTGTCTTAATCTCTATATCGTATTCTAAAATGACAACAATCCATTTTCCCCTTCTTCCATCAGGATTGTCCTGTGTCAAAATTTCTTTTACTACCGCATTCGGAACATAAGCTATGGTGTGGGAATGAAAAATGTAGACCCTAAAATCTTTTATAGCTTTCACCAAGGAAAAAGCTTGTTTCTCCATTATCTTGCAATTCAGAGCAGTGTCTCTCAACGCTTTACTAAAGAAATCTATGGGCTATTCATACCCTTCACTATTCTTTTGTAGTAAGACCGCCGCTATAGTATGTTCGGAAGCGAAAGAAAAAAGATAAAAATCCTTAGTAAAATCAGGACTGATTAAGATAGGGGCCTTTGTGAGTGCTCGTTTGACTTGTTCGAAAGATTGTCTGGACTCAGAGTCCCATTTTATTTTCACATCCTTTTTTAGCATATTTGTAATGTTTCTAAGGAGCTCGGCCAGATTGGGAATGAATCTTCGTAGAAAGTTTATTCTCCCAATAAAAGACTATAGTTCTTTAAGGTTTCTTGGGTGTTCTAATTTTTGTATGGCCTCGATTCTGCTGGGGTCTATTTTGATTCCATCCTTGGAGATGATGTGTCCTAGCAGTTTGCCTTCCTCTAACCCAAAAAGGATTTTCTTAGGATTTAAAGAAATCCCAAACCTTCTACATTTCTCGAAGACTTGTCTGAGGTGTCGTAGGTGTTCGTCATCAAATCGGGAAAACACAGTTACATCATCTAAGTAGACGACAATAAACTTACCTAATTCTTCCATGAAGGCAATATCCATCGCCCTCTGGAAAGTGGCTCCTGCGTTCATCATACCAAAAGGCATTTTCACATACATGAAAGTGCCCCATGGTGTGGTGAAAGTGGTTTTTTCTTGGTCATCCGGGTGAACTGGGACCTGATTGTAACCCAAGAAAATGTCCAGCAGAGAAATTCGACTGGACCCGACCACCCTTTGCAGGATGTGGTCCATTTTCAGCAAGGGGTAATTATCCTTCAGGGAGACTTTATTCAAATTTCTGAAATCTATACAGAGTTTGATTTCCCCAGATTTCTTATGTGTAGGGACCAAATTAGAGACCCATTTGGAAAAATGCAAAGGGACTATGATTTTGGCATCGTACATTTTTTTGATTTCCTTTTCTATCAAAGGGAGCAACTTGGGATTTATCCTCCTAAGTTTCTGCCTAAATGGTTTTTGGTCTTCTTTTATTGGAATCCTGTGTTGTATGATGCTGGTATCATAAGCTTTCAAATCTTCATAGCCCCAAGAAAAGACATCTGAATATTCTTTGAACAACTCAATGTATTTGAGTTTTTTCTCTAGGGGTAATGATTTAGACAGTTTGACTATCCTGGGTTTCTCTTCAGTCCCTATATTACAGTCTTCTACCTCTTGTCCATGTGCTTCAATTTTGGGCTTTTTGGCTATGTCGTTAAAATCAAATAAGTCTTATAAAGGAACTAGACCTCTAGGCAAAACATTGCTTTTCAAATGTAAAACTTTGACATCCATTTCATCATCACCTAATTTTCCTGAATCTATGCTATTTACACTATCAATTTCAAAATCAGAACTATTTACATTTTCATCTTCGTTCTCTAAATCTATATTTGTACATTCAAAATCATTTTTACACTGCAAAAAGTCTTCTATTTGATCATCATTACCAAACACTTGCCAGTACCTGATATTATCGGGAACGGTTGGTCTGCATTTCACCTCAACAGTGTATGGGCTAGTCAAGCAGAAAGGAATCTTACATGTGGTTGTTGACGTAGCCAACCCGTCTGCAAGAATGTTTTGTCCCCTCGGCATTACCTGCAAGTCAACTTCAGTGAAACATCTAAGGGCATCAAGAACGACATTCTTATAAGCTCTAATACATGGGTGTTTGGCAGCATACTCACCTTTGATTTGCTTGATTATCAATTCAGAGTCACCTCTTACCATTATCTGTTTAGCACCAACTATTTTCAAAAGCTTCAGACCGAGCATCAAGGCTTCATACTCAGCAATATTGTTAGTGCATTGGAAATTTAATTTGTAAGAATGGTTTTTTGAATACCTGTTTATGTGGTTATGCAGCCAGACTCCTGCTCCAATTCCTTCTTTTCTCACTGCTCCATCAAAATACATGCTCCAGAAATTAGTGAGTAACTCTTCAGTTATCACGTTATTCATCCTTTATACCTCAATGATTTCTTGGCCTTCATGTTGACTAGATGTATCTTCCACCAGCTGAGTTTCTTGTTATCCCATGTCACCATCATTGTACAAGATAAACGAATCCAAGTCGGAATGCGCAGAGTAAAGGGGATAGTTGTGCGGTTTTTCTTGGCTACTGACCATGTACTTCATCAATGTTTCTCTGTATAGCCTTCTTTGTTTCCCAAAAATTGGGATAGTGGCATAAGACATATCTAGCTGCAGGGTTCCTTTCAACTTAGCCCCCCAGGACCGGGATAGCAACATTCCATACTTCGACGGGATGTCTACAACTACCACATCCATTACCATGCTCTTCGCAGGAATCTGAACAAGGTGATGCATAGGTCCTTGATCAAACCAATACATCTAACTTTATTGGAGTCAAACGAGTGTAAATCCTTGTAAGGTCTAGTGACCTCCATGTTGGCAGCCAATTACATTTTTTATTTTTCCCTAAAAAGCTGCCTACACCCCTTGTCTTCTAAACGACAAGTCATCGTCGCCTGGTGCTTCTAGACATTTGTTTCATTTTTTGCGACGATTGCTTTTGTTCTCACTACAGTTTTCACAACTGAAAGTGTGAAAACACCTCTTTCATTGCTCTGACTGTCTTCATTTTTATTGATTTACTGAAAAACACTTGACCATTGGTTTATCACATCGTTGCAAAAGTTTCTTCAAACTATATCCATGCACTTTAATTGCGCAACTTGGTTTTTGATAAAGTATTGAAAATATTAAGTTATGAGTTATGTTTGATGACATAAAAGTCATAATTCCTTTTGGTTTTATATATGACATAACTCTTGACCTATCATTTTCATATGGCCATTAGTTGCAATGTTTTACACTTTGATTATACTAAAAACACATTGGCAATGCTATAAGTTTGATATCATAAGTTTGAAATGGTTTGAGTTTTGCAAGGCGCATTGATCAACCTTTGGGATTTTTGATTTTATGGTTTGAACCCTTGCTCGATACATTGTTTTATGAGTTTGATACCACATGGAGCGAACTGTGTATTGATTTGATTTAATTAACATTGGTTTGGTACGTTTGGATGACACGATAGATCGTGGTTAATGCTGAACTTAGCGTTGATTTGAATTTAACACTTGGCGCATGATTATCACATACGGTGTTGGTTCTGACTAAGATGAGTGGCATGTTGGTATGATGATTCACCTATTTTCTGGCCGATACGAGTGGCTTAAGTAATTGTGATTGTAACAACACTGTATGTGGTCATCAATACAATGCGTGACGGTGGTAATCCCACCACCTTCACACGCATGTAGTTAATTCATACATCTTTGAGCGCTAAATTGGTTAAACCCAATTGTTCTTGACCCTGTGCTTTGTTTGTTTAGCTCAAACCCTACCATGTACCAATGCCATGGCTCCTGTCGTAAGGGCAGAGCCCAACGGGTGCCAGGCCCTGCTGATGTTTGATGGTGCGTTTAACGACTTGAAAGAGTTCGGGTGGCTTTCTTTTATAAGGAAATTTGATGGTTACAATATCACTGTGGCTCGGCAATTTGCATTGTCATTTGATGGCTGCCGAGCCAAAGTTGGAGATGTCCAGCTTGAAATCACTGAACAATTCCTCAGCTCGGCGACTAGCTTGCTTGTTACAGGTCAAAAATGGTCTAAAAACTGCAAGGTTGACGATGTCCCGTGGACATTGTTATTTCAGTCTCGGATAGTGGATTCGTGTGACAGAGGTTTGCCTGCGAAGATGTTGAAACCCCGCTGGTATGATCTCTTGATGATTATCAAGAAATTCGTTATGTGTGAAGGCAGGTATGGTTTCGTCTTCCTGTTTCATCTGCATTTATTAATGGTGTTTATGGGTTTTGAGCTTAGTATGCCCCATTATTTGCATCGAAGCTTATTCAAAATGGCTAAAAGATACAAGCTCAGCCAAGCTGACACCAGCCTTTTTCATTTCGGTATGATTAAGTTGATAGTGGTTTACGAGTTAAGGTTGCACGGTGATTGTTGGGCTGATTTCCTCAGCCGTAATCATTTCGAAGAGTCGGACTATTAAGGTCCTAACCCACACATGGGTAGATTAATGTATTCGGATGTAATAAAGGTCAATATTAATAAGACCTTTCAATAAAAGAGAATTAGGCGGATGTAATAAGACCTAATAGAAGCTTCCGCTTCTAGAAGGATCTTCCTCTAGATGCTTCTTTTTAG
>ML784228.1:566935-586475 GCA_009831015.1 Picea engelmannii | reverse complement strand
GATCGTTCTTATGCCACCGTTCTAACTCAGAAAAATGCCGATCATAATGAAGTACCCATCGCTTTTATGAGCTCCTCTTTCAAAGGCACTGAACTTAACTACCCAACGATCGATCGACAAGCCTACGCTGTCTTCAAGGCAGTTAAGCATTTCTGTTCTTATCTTCTGAAGTCAAGAACCAAGGTCATTTTTCCTTACCCTGCAGTTAGGAACTTGTTAGTGCAAAAGGATTTAGGAGAGAAAAGAGCCAACTGGGTCACCTCCTTGCAAGAATTTGACCTAGAAATAACTCCAGCCTAGATCGTGAGAGGCCAAGGGTTGTGTAAATTGGTAGTTGATTCAGAAACTGAACAACAAGAAGATAATGATACGTCTTTCCTTGAACAACGCGATCGGAGTATGATCTGTTGTACACAAAACCTCGCAAGTCCTTGGTACGATGACATTAGATACTGTCTTCAACATGGATCAGCACCCCGTCACCTCAACCCTGCCAAAAGAAGAGCGTTGAGACTCAAGTCTGCCTCCTTTCATCTAGTTAACGATATACTGTTTCTTCAGAATTTTGATGGCGTACTGATGCGTTGTCTCGAAAAAGACGAAGCAGAGAAAGTTTTTCTCGAGTTGCATGCAGGAGAAGCTGGTGGTCACTTCGGTGGCGATACCACTGCTCATAAAGTCTTAAGATCCGGTTATTACTGGCCAACACTTTTTAGAGACACTCACGCCTTGTGCCGAAAATGTATTATTTGTCAGAAAGCGTCAGGGCGATTGCAAAAACCAGCCTTTCCCTTGCAACCCGTTACAGTCGATTCTCCTTTCTAGCAATGGGGCCTTGATATCATTGGTCCTATTAACCCTCCATCCTCACAACAACACAAATACATTGTGACAGCCACTGATTATTTTACTCGATGGTCTGAAGCCGCCGCGCTAAAAACTGTGAACACAAGTCAGGTGATTGCTTTTCTTAACTCACATATCATTACCCGTTTTGGAATACTTGATTGTCTAGTCTTCGATAACGCTTCATACTTTTCTTCTCTTGAAATGAGTGAGTTCGCCTTAGAAAAAGGAATAAATCTGAAGTACTCCGCTAGTTATTACCCCCAGGGCAACGACCTAGCAGAGTCAACAAATAAGAACTTGATCAAGATTATCAAGAGAACCATGGCTGAAAATCACAAGAACTAGCACAACGCACTGCTGAATGCATTGTGGGCTGATAGGGTTACACCCAAAGATGCTATAGGTAATTCCCCCTTCTTCCTCGTTTATGGCAGAGAATCCATTTTTCCGCCTCATGTTCTTCTTCCTTCGCTCCAATTGTCGCAAAAGGTTCAAGAAGAAGAATGTTCCCCTTTAGAGAGCCGTATCAACACTTTGATGAAATTAGAAGAAGTAAGAACCCAAGCCAAAAGTAAACTTGATCAACATCAACAACTGATCAAAAGTTGGTTCGATTTTAATTCTGCTTCTGATAGAAATTTTGAAGTAGGCGATCTCGTCTTAAAGTGGGACAAATCACACGAAAGAAAGGGAGAACATACTAAATTTCAAAATTTCTGGCTTGGGCCATTCTTGATTGCTGAAAAGTTGGGTCCTAGTTCCTTTCGTTTGCAAAGTCTTGAAGGACAGCTTAACACCTACCCGGTGAACGGCCAAGTCCTGAAAAGGTATTTTGCCTGATTTCTATCCTTGTATATTATGTAAATATTTCTTTTGTTTTCATTTTTTTCCTTTGTTTTCGTTTTATGATTTGGATTTGATTGATCAGTTTGGTGTGTTTTTGTGTGTTTGAAACGTATGCATGCTTATACACTGAGTCATTCATACATAGATCATAGAAAAATCTCTTCGCTGAAATAACTCCTGAAAGATTGTACAAACATCAGTAATAGGTATTTTTTGAGAATGATATTGGAAAATGTTGTTTGAAAGAAGTTTACTATCTCGGTCTCTAAGTGAAGTTTGTCATGGTTATATTTACCTTTTTACGCTGTCCCTTTTCCGTAAAGGAATGACTCAAAAGGATGTCTCCCTGTCATAGCAAGTTGTTTTAGAAATAAAACATTTCTAGAGCTGAATCAAGGACAGTATCAAAAAATTCCAATGAGATCTAAAAATATGATAAAATATTAAGATTTTTTAGCGTCACCCCGCTCAGCTATTTATAAAAGAAAAACAAAATAAAAATATTAATATGAGCTATGGGAAGTGTTTGTAAACCCGCCGGGATACTGAACAGGTCCGCTGGCAGTGGGTAAATGCAAGCATGGCACCAAGACAACTTCGTCGGGGTACTGAACAGGCTCACTGGCAGCGAAGCAATGTCGGGTAAATGAAAATCTGTAAAATTATAAGAAATCTCTTTTAATGTCCTTTATTCTAATCTAGAGCTTCTTGACAGGATAAAGACATCTGAGTGGGTTAAATGGAAACCCTGTCGAAGCTATGGACGCCTGCTGGCAGCAGTGGCCATGCCAACAGTATTGGAGATTTTATCATAAAAAATCATGACTTGCAGATCTTTAATACTGTTATTAGTTTGCATCTTTTAAAACATCGCTGGAAAAGATAGATGATGATGATGTAGTACAATTTTCGGTTGTTGTTTTGAGTTGAAATTTTTCTTTGCTGTCTGGTCCTGAATTCATTTCTTATGACAGAGATAACTGCTTCGCCCAGCATGTCGCCATTGTTGGCAGCCAATTACATTTTTTATTTTTCCCTAAAAAGATGCCTACACCCCTTGTCTTCTAAACGACAAGTCATCGTCGCCTGGTGCTTCTAGACATTTGTTTCATTTTTTGCGACGATTTCTTTTGCTCTCACTATAGTTTTCACAACTAAAAGTGTGAAAACACCTCTTTCGTTGCTCTGACTGTCGTCATTTTAATTGATTTACTGAAAAACACTTGACCATTGGTTTATCACATCGTTGCAAAGGTTTCTTCAAACTATATCCATGCACTTTAATTGCGCAACTTGGTTTTTGATAAAGTATTGAAAATATTAAGTTATGAGTTATGTTTGATGACATAAAAGTCATAATTCCTTTTGGTTTTATATATGACATAACTCTTGACCTATCATTTTCATATGGCCATTAGTTGCAATGTTTTACACTTTGATTATACTAAAAACACATTGGCAATGCTATAAGTTTGATATCATAAGTTTGAAATGGTTTGAGTTTTGCAAGGCGCATTGATCAACCTTTGGGATTTTTGATTTTATGGTTTGAACCCTTGCTCGATACATTGTTTTATGAGTTTGATACCACATGGAGTGAACTGTGTATTGATTTGATTTAATTAACATTGGTTTGGTACGTTTGGATGACACGATAGATCATGGTTAATGCTGAACTTAGCGTTGATTTGAATTTAACACTTGGCGCATGATTATCACATACAGTGTTGGTTCTGACTCAGATGAGTGGCACGTTGGTATGATGATTCACCTATTTGTTGGCCGATACGAGTGGCTTAAGTAATTGTGATTGTAACATCACTGTACCTGGTCATCAATACAATGCGTGATGGTGGTAATCCCACCACCTTCGCACGCATGTAGTTAATTCATACATCTTTGAGCGCTGAATTGGTTAAACCCTATCGTTCTTGACCCTGTGCTTTGTTTGTTTAGCTCAAACCCTACCATGTACCAATTCCATGGCTCCTGTCGTAAGGGCAGAGCCCAACGGGTGCCAGGCCCTGCTGATGTTTGATGGTGCGTTTAACGACTTGAAAGAGTTCGGGTGGCTTGCTTTTATAAGGAAATTTGATGGTTACAATATCACTATGGCTCGACAATTTGCATTGTCGTTTGATGGCTGCCGAGCCAAAGTTGGAGATGTCCATCTTGAAATCACTGAACAATTCCTCAGCTCGGTGACTAGCTTGCCTGTTACGGGTCAAAAATGGTCTAAAAACTGCAAGGTTGACGACGTCCCATGGACATTGTTATTTCAGTCTCGGACAGTGGATTCGCGTGACAGAGGTTTGCCTACGAAGATGTTGAAACCCCGCTGGTATGATCTCTTGATGATTATCAAGAAATTCGTTATGTGTGAAGGCAGGTATGGTTTTGTCTTCGTGTTTCATCTGCGTTTATTAATGGTGTTTATGGGTTTTGAGCTCAGTATGCCCCATTATTTGCATCGAAGCTTATTCAAAATGGCTAAAAGATACAAGCTCAGCCAAGCTGACACCAACCTTTTTAATTTAGGTTTGATTAAGTTGATAGTGGTTTACGAGTTAAGGTTGCACGATGATTGTTGGGCTGATTTCCTCAGCCGTAATCATTTCGAAGAGTCGGACCCTCCACAGGTTGACAAGCCCGTGGTAGCCGAGACCAAGCCTACCCCTGTGCCTTATAATATTTTACTACCTAAACCTGAACCCGAACCACCTACAAGTTTACCTATGGATGTGACTAAGCGAGCTGAAGTGGATAAACCCACGAGAAGAAAGCCAAAACCTAAGACCGGTACTAATTCTAGAGGCAAGAAAAATGCAAGACTAATTTCGCGCATGGCAAGGAATAAACCCAAGCCCCCTGTTAAATTAGATCCTATCGCGGTTAGCGAAGACTCGGATTATGAAGTGGAGTGATTTCTCGCCGAGGAGTATCCTTACTCCGAGGGCTTGTGTAACAAACCCCCTTACGATTTCGTTAAAAACTTACCTCCCTGTCTGAGGGATAACCCTGATTTTCCCGGTATTAAACCATCCCATGAAACCCTCGGAGAATCATCAAAACCCCCTTCTGTTCAAAATGCTACTGCACCATGTGATCAGTGTGGACTGTGGTTAGAGAGATATTACTTGGATGTACCTACGTTACAGTCCAGTATTCATGATTTGGAAAGCCAAGTGGCAAATCTCACTGGCCAAAAGGCGAAGGTCCAACCCAACGATAAGAAGCAATGAACTGCTGGGTCAATCCTGTTCAAGAATGTCGAATCTGCTACCGCTATTGTCAATTCAAAATTGACATAGTTTCAGCAACTGTGATGGTATAATCTCCACTCATTTATATTATACTCTGTGTTCATATTTCACTTGCTCTATGCTCCGCTGTACATAATTTTGTTATGGTTTAAGATTCGGTTGGATTTGTTTTCGATTCGATGGATCGTCAAGTAGATATGATTGTTCAAATTTCACTTTGGTCAAATGCCCCGTTGATAAGTGAATTTGTTAAAAATAGACTGTTGATTGGTATTTCCATTTTTTCAATACGGTCAATGCTACGATTTGAAATGGTTATGGTCTATGTGAATGTAATTGATAAATGGGTTAACTATTTTCAACGTCTTTCGACCAAATCTGATGCTGTTCTGATTATACATATACGATTTGCAACTAATTCGATTCTCATTATTTGTTTGKATTGGATTMTGTTCAGATAGCGCTTCTATAATTACATTGATTGGTGTCGGTTATTGCCCAGTTCATGAATTATGTCGATTTTATTGCGTCTCTGTCCATTGACTGTGTGAAGATTTCTGAGTCAATATGGTTGCATCCGATTTCAATGGAAGTTATTTGCGCATCGTGTTGGTAATTAAGATATATCAATCTGCTGTTGTGATTAAAATTGGTAAATGATAACCATTGTTTTCGGATATACCTGTGAAATGCTTGAAACCCAGCGAACGAATCCTGTGACTAGATTTTATGGATATAGTTACGCATGAAATCATGTCGAGCTTTCTATATTGGTAGTGAATTTAACAATATGAATCCTATGCAGATCGTTAATAATTGTATCTCATACGATTTGTTTTATCATCGATTATGTTCATGAAACAGTTTTGTTAAGATTTGATTCAATCTTATGTTAATTGGAAAACAGAGCACTTCTACTCAGTCCCGATTGTATCTTGTTTGATTTGGTTTGATTTAAAGGATTATTTTTATTTAACCGTTTGATTATTAAAAGAACATTTGATTCAATTTGATTTGATTATATATCTGGTCCTGTTTACTATTCTAGACCAGCTACAAAATCAGAAGATTCTGTAGCTGAGTCTATAGAAGTCATTTTTTATTATTTTCTTAATAAAACACTCTTCTAACTTGATTTTTGTGTCTAATACAGGTAAATTYGAATTGGTAATGGATATGAGGAGCAKTTGGAAGATATCTTAAGGATTTCATTTGCATTTTTAGTTGCTTAGTTTAAGGGATTTTGGGGATTATTCCCAGATTGTATAAACTTATTTGAATTTATTCACAAGGAGGTTTTACCTTGTGAAAACCTATATAAACCTATGGTTTTGTAATAATCGATCATCCTCAGTTGTGGGAGAACCAAGATACAGAATTTTGATTCAAAATGGAGCAGAACTGGTGTCTTGTCATAGCTTTTGCTTTTCAATATATCAATGCTTTGTTCCATGTTTTGTATATCATATTGTTATGATTTAGTATTACTTTGCTATCTAAATCAAATTCAAGTGATATAATTTTATTTTTGTTATCTATATCTTGTCTCTTCCAAATAGTTAAAAGACATAACAGTTGTAGATTCTGTTTGTGGATGATAGCTTTGTCTTCTTCATGAATTGAATTGTAATATATAAATTTGCTGTACAATAGGTTTTCCTTTTGCAGGAATTTATAATCAGAAAATTGTTATGATTTCTTTTATGTTTTGTGTGTCCTGAAACATACTTCAGGAAGCATTATAGCTGATCCTTTGTGAGAATCTTGAGGGCCAAATGGTGTGAATTTCTTCCTCCAATCAGCTTAAGAAGCAATCATACACAGGACAGACCTGGAGCGTTTCCAGGTTAATTAGTGTAGTTTACTGTTTTTATTTAATATAGATTTAATCTTAATATTAGATCGTTTAATTTCAGAAATATATATTAGATTGTCTAATTTCAGTTATCTTTCTTTCCCTTTCATAAATATATAAAAAAACAAATAGAGACCCTTTGCTGTCTCAGGGCAGCAATCACATGAGTTTTGCAAGTTTTAATCAAATCTGTAGTTTGTCCATATTGTACATTTGTGAATAAGGAATATCATAGCTGATAATTAGGTAGTTGATTTGAGTTATTATAATCATAGTTAGTATAGTGTGTATATGAGTAGTTAGTAATTTATAGTTAGAATAGTATAGTTAGTTTAGTTTTCTTTATTAGTTTCTAGTTTCCTTTATTAGTTTATTTCTTTTTCTTTGTTTTATTAGTTTCTAGTTTCCTTTGGATTTCTTAGCTCAAATCATTTCTCTTTGGTTTCCTTACGAGACCTTAGGGTGGCCAACGGAGCCATTAAACTCATCAGGGTGGTCCATTCCAAACGGCTTGGGTTATTAGACAACCCCGGATAGGTTCCACTCTCTTAATTGACGGACGGTCGATTTCGCCCGTCAACACTCCAGTCCCAGTTTCTCCATTACTTCTTTGGGCATTATATTGTGGGAAGCACCCGAATCCAGCATGGTGTTATGAAATATCAGGTCATGTATGTTTAGACTGATGTAAAAAGGAGCGACCTCACCAGTATCATCTCGACCATCTACTTCAGGTCCGAAAAGAAGTTCGGGTTGATCATCAGTAAGGTTCAGGGTATCTGAATGATTCGTTGATCCTATGGTTAAGGCCTTCGTGCCTATGTCAGGTTCAATGGTCAGTTCTTTAATCACCTGTGAATGGTAAATGTCTTTGTTCGTCAACTCGGTAAGTGGGATGGGAATTTTTACTTTGGCCAATTCCCCCTCCAGGATGAAAGGTGTAGGAGATCTTCCTTGGCTCATCAATTCTGGTTTGTCCACCATATTATTCTGTCCAGAAGTACTTGGTGGATTAATAGGTGAAACCTCAGGCTATAACGACCTTTTCAGAATAGTAAGGTTTTTCTTCTCGGGAGCTTCGACAATGCCCTTCTCAGGAATCTTCTCGACAGCTGGCTCAAAGGCCTTCTTGGTTTCAACTATCTTCTTCATTTCAATTGCCTTTTTTGGGGAACTCCCTTCTGTCTGTTTACTCCGTAGATTATACTGCCGGTGTACCTCCAAAATGACATTTTCGAATGCCTGTTGTTCTGCATCTTTAGCTTCTTCACTTACTTTTGTTTGGTTGAGAAGAAAAAGTTCTTGCTCTTCTTGGGTAAGGAAAATAACTTCATTGTCGTGAATGCCCATGAGATTTATGTGAGTATCCTCCAGTTCTTCTATTACTTCCTCCCCTTCATCGGCATAATTTTCTTGTAGGGGAGGTCTGATCTACTGATCTAGACCCCTCTACACTCTTTGATCCCTAGGATCTATTTGTCTGATTTGGGGAGGGTTTCTCCTAAAGTTAGGGTTCTGAACCTGAGGAGCTGGTGGATTTTCTCTTGGAGGATTTCTGTTTGACACAGTAAGTCTTTCCATCATTATTTCCATTGCTCTGGCCAAAGAATCCAATTTGGAATCTGAGGTCGACATGGAAGGTTCTTCTTTAATTGTTACTCTCCTCTCTGACCTCTGACGTCCCCTCTTTGCCAACAAATTGGCCTCAACACTTATTGCACTTTTCTGCATGTCTTCCAGGGTGGTAGAATTTCTTTCCCTTAGTTGGTATGACATGTCAGCGTCAAAACCATCGGGGAATTTTATCAAGGCCAAACCCTGTGGAGGTTTGATCTCAGCTGGGATTGCGTTATACAGGTTGTTGAAACAAGTGCAATAATCTTGCACTGTCTCACCTTGATTTCTTTTAATACTTTCGTATTCCGACAATATTTGTAGAGGGTTTTTCTTTACCTCCCATCTGTCTAGAAAAATCCTTTGGAATGCGGTAAGGTCAAGCACTGAGGTGGCGCGCAACCCTTTGTACCATTTTTTAACCTCACCTGTCAAACTTTGGGCAAACAATCTCATTTGAACATCAACCTCGTCTACTTCATGCAGATCAAAATAATCATTCATTTTATCGACGTGTTGTTGTGCACTCAAAGGTCCTGTTGCATCGAATTGTGGAAGTCTCGTTTGGTAGTCCTGGGGCATGGCATGAAGAGGTGGATTCAACACCAAGGGAGCATATCGAGCTGCCATGATGTGTGGAGGAGGTGGAACAACAACTTGGATGATCGACGAGGTAGCGACTGAAGACGAGGATGAGGAGGGACTGGATAGTACTGAGGGAGTGATTTGCGGTTTAGCAGTGGGAAACAGAACTTCATGGGTTTAGGGTTGTAATATGGGTGGGTTGAAAATGATTTCAGTCACAAAACTATCGGACCATGTTCTCACCAGGCTTTGTTGTGGAAAGGTATCAAGGTCAAGGTTTTGAAAGGTAACAGGTTTCCCTGAAAAGGAAAGGGACTTATGGAGAGGAATATGACTCACTGAGCCTTCAACTAAGGTCTTTTTATTGAGAAACTATTCAGGGTTATCTGTCACTATCACAGGTTCTGGGTCTAGATGAGATCGAGTATAAACTTTCTTGGGAGCCAGAATTCTTTTTGATTTTTTATATATATGCTTTTTAGTTTTATGAGTCTGAAAATAATATGTACAAATTTCAATCAACCTCTAAACATTACTTTTTTCTCAAATTTTCAATATTTCAGAAACAAAATTTCTTTTTAGGGAAAAGAAAATGTGAAATTATCAATTTTTAGTTCTGTTCCCCAGTGGAGTCGCCACTATGTTAGTACTTGGTAAATTTCCTAGAGGTTGACAATAGAATAAATCTACAAAGGTAACTTTATCCAACCACTTTTGAATCTGGGATCTAGCCCTTCCAACTTTAGAGAGGGATCTCTCTATTAGATTTAGCTATGTTTCAAATTTCAAATATTAGGCTAGGTAAAGAAATAGATTGGTTTTGTAGTCAAAGTATTTTTTCGAATTGGTTGAGAGAGTCTACACATCCATTTGGCTATGGGGTTTGTGTTTTAATAAAATATGAAATACAAACCATAAACGTGAAGGATAAACTTCCATAGGGCGAGATAATATACTCACTGGATCTTTTAGTAGATTAAATGATGAACAAAAGAAAATATGAGAAAGATAATTTCAACTGAGAAGAAGTTAAGAATTTCTTAATTGAAAACACCAGAAGATAAACACTGAAATCTTTCGAGTCAGAAACAAGGTATACAAGATAAATCCTGCAACATTCGTTACTCTTAAAGATTAGTTTCAGAAAACAATATGTTAACAAAGTGAGAATAACATTCAACTTAGAGAGGAAAACATCACCAGTGAATACACACAACAATCCTGTAAAAGTGCCTCCTTTTATTAATGGAAGATCTCTTCAAAAATATTACAGTGTGATAGCGTCAGGGTGTAAAGATCAACAACAACCAATACTTCAAAAGGTGAAGTATTTATAACTCAAATTACAAACGTTCCTGTCATAAATGACCAGGACGTGCTAAATATATATTTAGCCTAACTAATTTAACAAATTTCCTAAATCTAGGAATTGCTTGATGACTTGGTGTAACTGCACGTTGATTGCTGGGTAGACCGTTGATGAAGCCTTTGCACGACTTCATTTGATTGGATAGCTTACTGGACCTAGACAACTCATCTTCTAATCGATCAGATCACAGAGTTCCTCCCATCTAAGATGACTGGGCACATTGACTTTGAGTAGTCTTTGATACACTTCGTCCATTTCTGTATACTTGGCGAATGTAGGCTTGGTGAGGAAGATGTATCGAATATCATGTTGGATGTTGATGTCCCACTGAAGGGCATCCAAAAATGCTTTGCCGGTGATGCTACCTTGAATCCCTGCAAACTTTGAGCTGTCCTTAGACACCTCAGCCAATCTCTTCTTGTAATATGGGAGTGTCATCAGTTTATCATAATAACCTTCAGACCAGGTAGACCTTTCTTCTGAAGAGCCTCAATCTTACTGAAGAACCTTTGTACCCCCCGGTTCATGGCCTGAATCTTTTCTTCTAGTTGAAGCATTAGTCCTCTCTTGGTCAAAACCCTTTTGACCTCAAGGATGGTCTTTGTTCTGTCTTCAATCTTCAGCTCTTCCAGCTCCTCCCTGGTCTTAGAATTGAGGAACTTGATGATCTCGTTTTCCTGTGTTCGCCTATCTCCCAATTCTACTCTGATCTTCTCAATGGCTTGTTTTCTCCTTTGGAATAACTCATTCTGCTCAAACATGATCTAGATCATGGGCCATATCTCATTCATGGACTTAGTGATGTCTTTCCATACACTCTCTTTAACCTCGACCAATGTCTTTCCTGCCACTGTTTGTTTCTGGAGCTGCTGTAACTCCTGTTTAAGCTGCTCTGTCACCTTCTTTTCCTTGGATAGGCTAGTCTGGAAAGAATATTTGAGTTCCTGCAGGTTCTCAATCTCCTTTTTTAGCCTGCTGATCTTTGTCTCGTGCAGGTTCATCCTTTCCATGGACTCAACCAGATCAGTTGTCTTCTCTTGAGATGTCGATGGAGTCGTGGAAGGGACTGCTGTTGCTAATGCTATGCTCACTCCTGCAATTGAGATAACACTCAATGGAGTGACTTCCATTGGCTTCAGTTTCTCTTTCTCTTTTAACAGTTTCTCCATCTCAGCTTCCATTTCTCTAAGCTATGCGTTCTGCTCCATGAGCATCTTTAGCATCTCATCCTTCTCGCCTTCTTTCTCTGCTATCTCCTTCGCCTGCGAGTCTTCTGTGGGTGGGAGATTCAGTTGTTTCTTCAAGGATGCTATATCAGCATTCTTCTTCTTTGTCATTTCCTCTGCTTCTTTGACATTCGAAGGATCATAACCAATCTTGAGGACCATCTCCTCCAAAGTTTTGATCCTATTGTCCTTTGTGAAGGATGAAATCTTCTCCATTTTGAGCTGTGTTTGAACATTGTTCAGGGACACCTGCAATTTAGACGCTGAAGTGGAAGCATGCGCCAATGTGTAGAAAACCATTTCTCCAGTCTGGGTGCACATCCTTCATCTGAAATTCGAAGGTGGCCCTCTTGTAGTCGATGATCACTTTGGGATCAGGCACCTTTGCCTGGAGGAAGGCCATGTGCATTCTACCTTTCTCTGTGTCAAATGAAGATAGCAACCTATGCTACACTGTCGACGTCTACTTCCAGAACTGAGCACAAGTACTGCTGGTAAGGGTCTGGTTCTTTTTCTTGATCAGCTTGTACTTCTCGAAAATGCTCAACTTGGGCCCAGTCTTGCCTGGATGAGTGTCCAATGGGGAGTCTGTGGATTTCTTCGGTAATGCTGGGGTAATGTCATTATAGAGGCTCGAACCAAAGGGTGGAATAACAGACTTAGTCACTGTGGTAGGCAGGGCCTCTTTTTCCCTGGTCGGGCCAGGGACTGAGGAAGTATTAGGCCTCTTAGTATGTAGCTAGAATTCCTCAGAAGATACCTCAGTGACAGGCGGAGATAAATCCTGCCTCGACCTCTTCTCTTTTGGGACCTGTGGCATGGTCATTGGTGGCACAGTGGTTGAGGGAACCTTATTTTCCACTTCGACCAATGTGTTGGGCTCCCACATTGTCTGATTGGCGAATTTCTCAATTTCGAGCTTAGAGACATGAACATACGAGATGTTCTTGTTTTTCACCCTTATCTCTTAGATGATCCCATAAGGATCATAGTGCCATGGGAAGCTCATGTAGAACTTCATTTCTCTCAACATCCTGTCTGCCTCTTCCCCAGCGCCACGACTGTTGCAGATGAAGGAGCCAATTTGCGCCTTGATTCTAAGCTGTTGCTTTTTCTTCAATGATACAAAATGGATTTCATCTGAATTTATAATCTTCCTTATATATTCTAGAGAAAAGATTCTGACAGGAAAATACTTGGGAAGCTTATACGGTGCTAATTTTCACCCGTATACTTTGATCTCGGTATGATTTTGATACAGGTACCAATCCCCAATATTTGTGTTGTCCAAGAGATGCAGGATTCTCTAGACTTCGTCATTTATTGGAGGCTCGGGCCTACCGCTCAGCATACTTACCATAGGGTGGTAGAACTGGTCGATGAATGCCTTGAAACTGTACTCCATGGAGTTTTTCTTGAGCAATGAAGTCCATGCTGTGACTGCCTGAGGTTTACCATCTTCATCCATCTTCTGCATGGAAAAACTGAATTTATCCGCCTGGAAAAAGATGAACAAGTAGGATAGTATTGATGAATATCTGAACATGCCTTCCATGCCAAAATTCACGAACTGTTCGTGAATATTTTCTGCCAAGAATGTGATGAAATCAAATTGGGTGGTGGGCTTTTCATCAGTGGGGAAAATGGATAGAAAACCCAGAATGGGCTCATCTACCCACTGGTCGAAATAGTATCCTAACAAAGCACAAAGGGAGGATATGACCTGGTTTCCCTTAGTTGAGAACATGGAGGACAGGTAAGGAGGGTTTGTGGAGGGAAATTGAGTGGATGTGGGGAGGAAAAGCTCGAATATTTGAGCTCGTTGGGGAAAAGTCATTCTCTAGTACAACTCTGTAAGGATTTCCAGGTTGAAGGGAGACACAGAGTCGGCTTAGGGAATTTGCATTATCTGGTCTATGGATTGAGGTGTGATGAGGAACAGGTTCTCTCCAGATGAGGAGACGACAACTCTTTGCTCGGGGATATAATGAGCTTGACACTTGAGAGCAAAGTCGGTAAAATGGTGGATTTGAGGGAAGAGGTAGAGGGGTAAATTGGACTCCCAGAGTCCAATTTCATCACTCTGGTCCAGGAACACTTCCCTGAGCCATGACTGGAGGTCTGAGAAATCAAAATCGCATTTGGTGTCTGCAATTAACCATTCTTTGTCGACCAGTGGGATCCTGTCCAGGAAGACAGGAGGCGGGAGAAATGAATTCTCCTCTCCTTCCACTGGTTTGGTCTTTGGCGCCATTTCTGCAATAGCACCTACAATAAACACAACATTAGTGGGGGTAACTGACCATGGATGACGGCGATGGAATGTAACGAAGGAGTAAGCAGTGAATTTCCCTGGTGAAATGGGTGAATATAAAAATTTAGGGAAATAACGGTAGTTTTATTTAAACTGGGGTCGGTTGGGTGCAGGAGACAGGTCAGCTGGATAATGGATAGGTTATCCAGTAATAAATGGACTGGCAGCAGTTATGGGATGTGACTAAGTCAGGAAAAAGTGGAAGGTGACGTCCATAAGTGATGGGGGTCTGTCAGATAGCAGATGGTGATGGGACTTCGAGGCAAATAGATTGACGCCACGTATCACAAGGGACCCGCCAGAGGGGGAAAACCATTATGGACCCCCCCCCCCTTCAGTTAAAAGCAGATCATCTAGGGGGGTCCGAAAACCATTTAGGGACGTTGATATGCATGCCCATTGCTAAGCCGTAGATCTAAGCGCGCTCTTTATCACTCATTCCGAACCCCTGCCCCCCCCTCCATTAAAAGTAGAATGGACGGGGGGGGATCCAGAATCCAATATTGACCGTTGATTTAAGAGCTCAACCCAGGGCTGTCCAGATCCGTTCAAATGTTATCAGCGATTATGGACCCCCCCCGGTTAAAAGTAGAACGGTTGGGGGGGGGGTGTCGGAATTCTCTGTACACCCTAGATCTGGGCACCGCGATCAGGACCGTCGATATGTGCAGGGAGCGTAAATGGGGAGCGGAGAACACATGCACTGGGAAAAACTTAGGATAAATACATTTTATGGGTTTTTTCCCCAAACTTTTCAAGTATACACCACCATGGGGGCTTCGACCAAATAATCTTCTAAGCATCTGAAACATGGTGCAACATTTACATCAAACTGGTTTTATTGGAATGAAACAATAAAGCAACTAGCCTACATATTAACCTATCTTCCTATGACAATTAACCCAGATTAAACTGTTGGGTTAAGAATTTACTCTACCCTGGGGCTATCTGACCAAGATTAGACAGTCTGGCCAGATTTATTCACTAATTTAACCTAGACACTTTGGATAAGATTAAACTGTTTAGCCAAATTCATTCACTACCCTATCAACATCAAATTTAAAAAGAACTTGGCCATGATTGAAAGGTATGGACCAAGTTACTATTATTTCATGGGGCTGCCCTTTTTTCTTTCTTTCTTTTTCCTTTTCTTTTCTTTTTCTTTTCTTTTCTTTTCTTTTTCTATTTTTTTCTTTTCTTTTTCTTGTCTTTTCTTTTCAAATTATTTGCAGAATGAAAAATCATTTGACAACAAAAACACTAGAGACAGATAATATCCTAGTCACCATTTGATCCTATAACTTATAGGGTGATAACACTCTCATCAACACAGTTTGCCCAATCTACATCTGAATAAGCAGTTAGCTGAAAATTTTAATTTTTGGGATACCACAGACCATAATTCATTGTTTTTTTCAAATACCTGAATATCCTTTTGACAACTTGCAAATGACTCTGTTTAGGTGCAGCCTGATATCTTCCTACCATTCCTACAACATGCATTATGTCTGGGCGAGATGCTGTGATGTAAAACAAGCTACCAATCATTGATCTATATGAGCTTTGATCAACATCAGGTGAGTCATCATCCTTACTTAATTTTAATCCAGTTACCATAGGTGTACCCACAGGTTTAGAATCTCCCATTTGAAACCTTTTCAACATTTCTCTTAGATATTTTTCTTGAGAAATGAACATCCCTTCGGACCTCTGAGTAATTTGCAGACCAAGAAAAAATGACAGTTCTCCTATCATAGACATTTCAAACTCAGAATCCATGGCAAAAGCAAACCATTGTACCAATGAATTCTTATTACATCCAAAGATGATGTCATCTACATAGACCGATACAATGAGAAAATTATTATCCTCTATTTTAATATACAGATTGTTGTCAGTTGTTCCTCTCTTGAACCCTTTGTCTTTGAGATATGTATCCAGTCTGTGATACCAGGGTCAAGGGGATTTTTTTAACCCATATAAAGCTTTCTTCAGCTTGCATACTAATTCATAGTTATCAAACAGTTTGAAACCCTTTGGTTGTTCCATATAGAATTCTTCACTTAAATCTCCATTTAGAAAAGCTGACTTGACATCCATTTGATAGACTTTAAATCTTTATGACAAGCATAGGCAAGAAACATTCTGATAGCTTCTAATCTTACTACAGGCACAAATGTTTCATCAAAATCTAGTCCTTCTATCTGAGCATAGCCTTTACAGACTAACCTTGCTTTGTTCCTGATAACTTGTCCTTGCTCATTCAACTTATTCTTAAATATCCATTTGGAGCCAATGATGTTTTTACCTTCAGGTCTTTGAACCATATCCCACATATTGTTTTTCTCAATCTGATCAAGTTTGTCATTCATTGCTTTAACCCAGTGGTCATCTTTGTTGGATTCATTAAAATTCTTGGGTTCCAGCATGGATATGAAAGCTATATGATATTGTTCGGTGTTTTTGATTAGCTTTCTCCTGGTTTGTATACCTTTGTCTTTTTCCCCAATTATCTGACTTGCAGGATGATTATTTTGAATGATTCTGGAGGAGGAATTTGTAGTTGACTGCTAATTTGAGTCTGTCTGAGTGCCTGAGTCTTCATTTGATTCAGAGTCTTCATTTTCTGATTCTTGGACCTGTTCATCTTCATCTTTAGCTGTGTCTTCTATAGAAGACTCATTACTGTATACCTCTCTTGCTGGGATTCCTTCATCAATTTTTACATCAATACAGTCAACCATTTTATGCAGCCTCTTATTATAGCATTTATATTCTTTACTGTTTGTAGCATACCCTAAGAAGATACCTTTATCATCCTTGTCATCATATTTTTCAAGGTTCTAATCATTATTATTTATGTAGCATTTACTCCCAAAGACTCTAAAGTGTTTGATTGAGGTGGGTCTTCCAAACCATAATTCATAAGGTGTCTTGTCACTTTGTGTTCTGAGGTGGTCTTTGTTAAGCACATGGACTGCTGTGTGTATTACTTCTACCCAGTAGGTTTGAACAATGCTCTTCCCATTCATCATTGACTTGGCCATTTCCTGCACTGTTCTATTTTTCCTCTCAACAACTCAATTTTGTTGTGGAGTTCTTGGGTTTGTGTATTCTCTCTTGATCCCATGCTCATCGCAGAATTCCTTGAAGTCTCTTGACATAAAATCTCCTCCCCGATCTGATCTTACTACCTTTAACCTCTTGTCGGTTTGAGTCTCTGTTAAAGCCTTAAATATTTTAAACTTCTCAAATGCTTCATCTTTTTCTTTGAGAAAGGCAACCCAAGTAAGTATGGAGTAATCATCGATAATCAACATGAAGTAGTTTTCTTTCCCTGTGCCTTCCTGTCTTGATGGTCCACATAAATCCATATGAACTAGTTGGAGTGGTTTCTCTGTTGAAGTAAATCTCTTGGACTTAAACTATGTCCTATTTTTCTTCCCTACATGACAGGGTTTACACATTGAATCTTGGGGCTTTGATATTCTCGGAAGATCTTTTACTGCCTACAGGTTTTTGATTTTGATTAAGTGGTCAAAGTTTAGATGTCCAAGTCTCCTATTCAATAACCAGATTTCATCATGTTTTCTTAGATGACATTCTTCTCTATTTTATTTCAGCACATATACATTATTTTTTGTCCTTATGCCTTTGGCCACCACTTGTCCTGAGTTTACAGACTTTATCTTGCAGTCCTTGGACGTGAAAAACACTTCACATCCTCTGTCACACATTTGACTTACACTGAGCATATTATGTTTCATCCCATCCACAAGTAGAACATCTTGGGATTTTCCTTTTCCATTACTTAAGCTCACCATCCCTTTTCCCTTTATTTTCCCTGGAGGATCATTTCCAAAGGTTACGTTTCCTGACTTGCTTTCACTTAGAGATAGAAACTTGCCTTTGTCTCCTATCATGTGTTTGGATCATCCACTGTCTATATACCAAGGGTTAGTTTTTCTTTGAGCGGACAATACTAATCCACACTTGTCACTTTCCTTCTTCTTCCAAAACTTGACATTTTCAGAAGGGGATTTCGAATCTGGTTCATAGTTCCTTAACCGACTATCAATAGATTTATGTCCAAAGTTATGGCAGGTGTAGCATTCAACCTCATTATTCAATAGGTCAAACTTATTTTTGCAATGTTGCCTACTTATTGATTGTTGATTATTTCTTGGCCTCCTTAGTTGTATGTGTCTAGACTTAATTTGGAAATTTGTAGTCTGTGAAGGATTATTACTTGACTGTATCATTCTTTTGTTGGACACACCTACCACACTTAGAGGGGGGGTGAATGAGTGTGGGGCACTTTTTCCCAAAACTTCCCTCTTGCACAAAAACTCATCAATTAGCATTCAACATTTATTCATTACCCATTGTTGTCATTTATAACCAGTTAGATGTGAGCACATATCAACAACATATATCAGCAATATATCATCAACAAGTCATCACCACAATGCACACAAAGAACACAAGATGTATGTACAATTTTCTTTTTATTACAGAATACAATCCTTGGGGTTTATCAACAACAAATGAATATAGTACAACTCTACAAGAGCACCAACTCTATATGCAAGACTCAGCTTGCATTCTCATCACCAAATGATATGAGGAAACAATCCTCAACATATATCAATCTGTACCATAAACAAGAGCATCAACCATGCACCAACCTGTGACAAACAACCTGTAATCAACATATACCATAAACAAGTGCATCCAACCATGTACCAAGTATATACCAATAATGTGTCAACTACTCATCAACAATGACTCATCAATATATACCAACATCATCAAGTATACACCTCATGTATGTGCCAACTCATTAACTGCTTGTCTCAACCATGACTAGTTTTGGATTAGTCAACAACCCTAAATTGAAATAATCATAACTTTGTACCTGTACTGAATAAAGATCTGAAACTAATACATAATGTTCTTCAATGTTTTTTATGCAATTCCTCCAAGTGGCACTACTTGGAACCTCTTAGAAAAGGAGTTATAGCAAAAATGACATACCTTGTTGAATTCTGGCTTATTCTAGAGAGCGACCTTGTAGAGCGTGCCCCGCACAAAAAATTTGATGAAATGATTTGAAACTATTACAGAGCATACTATAGATTGCAATATAGCCAACACAATTAGTCTCACTTAATTTGTATCTGTTATGAAGAAGTTATAATGTTTTTACCCGAAACACCTGATTTTGACTAGTTTCAGGACTAGCCACAAACCCTATTTTCCACGGAGTGTAACTCAAAAACTACAACGACCCACAAGTGGAATTTTTAACCACAGATACTTGGCTATGTTTTCTCACTTTCAGGATCTGAATCATTATAGAAAAAAATTATAGCGAAAATGGTGAGATGACCTGTAAATAACATACCTTAGAAAGCACCACCAAAAGAATTTATCCTTCCTTGCATTTCGGCTTAGATATCCTTGGTTACCTCAATCACCTATAGATCTTCAATATCCTCAAGTGTTCCACACCAAAAATTCTCAAGAAGCTCTCACAAGAAGCTCTCCATCAATACTCCAAAATATATTCCCACAAGAAGCTCTCCATTGATCCACAAAAAGGATGATCTACAAGAG
>ML784228.1:525948-551332 GCA_009831015.1 Picea engelmannii | reverse complement strand
ACAAAATCATTAGGAGTAGAGATGTCATATTCAATGAGAAGGTCATGTACAAAGATTAGTTGCAGGGAAAGAAATAGGAAAAAGAAAAACAAGAATACACAGTGCTTGATGAGATCACTGAAAAATAAATTCCAAAGGAACCAAAAAATCAAAATGTACAACAAAAGGAGCAGCAAGTACCTCAAACACCTGCAAGTGTTGTTAGAAGATATACCAGGTTAAGTATACCCCCTGAACGATACTCTCCTTCATTGTATTATTTATTGTTGATTGATTCTGGTGAACCAGAATGTTATGAAGAGGCAATGCAGGTAGACACCAAAAAGAAGTGGGAGCAAGGCATGAAAGAGGAAATGGATTCCTTGGCAAATAACCATACTTGGGACTTGGTTCAGTTGCCTGCAGGAAAAAGAGCATTGCATAATAAATGGGTTTACAAGTTGAAGGAAGAAGATGGAGGAGAAAAGTGGTACAATGCTAGACTTGTTGTAAAGGGGTTTGCACAAAAGAAAGGTATATATTTTGATAAAATATTTTCTCCTGTTGTTAAAATTACTTCAATTAGGACTATTTTAAGTCTTGTGGCAGTAGACTATTTGCATCTTGAACAGTTAGATGTAAAAACAACTTTTCTCCATGGGGATTTGGAGGAAGAGATTTATATGCAGCAGCCACAAGGGTATGAGGTCAAAGGGAAGGAGAATTTGGTATGCAGGTTGAATAAGATCTTGTATGGACTAAAACAAGCACCAAGGCAGTGGTATTTGAAGTTTGACAAGTTTATGACAGAACAAGGTTATAGTAGATGTCATTCTGATCACTGTGTTTATTTTAAAAAGCTAGAAAACGGAAGCTTTATTATCTTGCTATTGTATGTAGATGGAATGCTTGTTGTAGGGTCTAATGTGAAGGATATAAATGTGCTCAAGAAGAAATTATCCAATTCATTTGCGATGAAGGATTTGGGTGCTGCAAAGAAAATCCTTGGCATGAGAATAATAAGAGACAGAAAAAATCACAAATTGACATTGTCTCAGGGTGAGTACACAAAGAAGGTGTTGGAGAGGTTTAGAATGTAGAATGCAAAACCATTTAGTACACCTTTGGCCAGCCATTTCAAATTAACTAAGGAAATGTGTCCCAATACACAGGAGGAGATAGAATACATGTCCAAGGTCCCTTATTCATCAGTAGTTTGCAGCTTGATGTATGCAATGGTTTTCACAAGACCAGATATTGCACATGCAGTGGGAGTTGTGAGCAGGTATATGAACAATCCAAGTAAAGAACATTGGGAGGCAGTAAAGTGGATTCTAAAGTATTTGAGAGGCACTACTACTCATGCATTATGTTTTGGAGGTTCAAACACTTTTCTACAGGGATATGTTGATTTAGATATGGCAGGTGATAAAGACAGTAGGAGAAGCACCACAGGGTATGTTTTTACTATAGGTGGAACAACAGTAAGTTGGATTTTGAAACTGCAAAAGGTTGTTGCACTTTCAACAAAAGAGGCAGAGTATGTTTTTGCTACAGAGGCTAGTAAAGAGATGATTTGGTTACAGAGGTTTATGGAGGAATTGGGAAAGAAGCAGGAGAACAACAGGTTGTACTGTGACAGTCAGAGTGTCATTCACCTTGCAAAGAACTCAGCCTTCCATTCAAAGACTAAGAATATACAGTTGAGGTACCACTTCATACGATCCGCCTTGGACATTTGAAGTTTGAAAAGATACACACTAGCCAGAATCCTGCAGACATGTTAACAAAGGGAGTAACCAGGGAGAAACTGAGTTCCTACTCAGTTTTAGTTGGTCTTCAAGAATGAAGATGAAGATGAGAAATTTTTCAAGTCCAAGAAGGTTCAGAGTCTAGCATATACAATAGCTGTGGAGTTGTTGAGATCAGTCTCCAAGTGGGAGATTGTTGGTTGTGGAGCCTGATTATCTTCCCGATTCATAGGTCCTTGATTTCAGTCATGTTTATACCCCATGAAGTATTTACACCCCAGAAGTATGTACACTCTTCCACGTGGGGGAGTGAAGAGGGGGGGTACCCCATCTGCGGGGTCCGAGGGGGCTATCCCCATGGTTTGGGGGTCTGGGGGCAAGCAGGGGTTTGGGGTGAAGCCCCGGAAGGAAAAATTGCCTTGTAAATGTATATTTTAATTTCATTGTAAATCTGGACCATTCATTATAAGGTCACAGATCTAACGATAGAGATTATGTTAGGGTTTTTTCCCTAGAAGGAAACCCTCTTTTATGAGGGAAATGTATTATGACTATGATTGATTTTGAATATTGTATTCTGAGAGAGGAGACTGTGAGAGATAGAAGAGGAAGTTACAGCGGGTTTTGTTGTAGATTGTATCCCTTCATTTGCTGGATAATAATAAAGGAAGGACCTGACAATTTCTCTAGTGGACGTAGCCCACACTGGGTGAACCACGTAAATCTGTGTCTCTCTTGTATTGTGTATCTTTTGTGTTTTTTTTTCCACATTTGTTTTATTTTATTGCTCCGCGGTCCTGTTTTTCTAACATAAAATGCTTATCTTTGAATAAAAGGGGACCCATAATATAAGAAAGAAATGTTTGAAAGGTAGGTTGAAGGATAGAAGGTCTCATCATGAGCTGACCTATCATGTCCATGGATATCTAGTGGTATGAAATTTTCATTATCTGGTCACCAAACCAGGGTAGTGACTCTCAGTTGCATGGCTGAGACAAAGGGGGTCTCATCACGGGCCAACCTTCTCATTTCCATTAGGTATTTGTGGGTGACATTTCCACCAACTAGTCACCATGCCAAGGAAATAACCTTCAATATATCCTTATTCTATTATGAAAGAAAATATTAAATAAAGATAAAAGGAAAATGATGGGCTTGGAAAAAGTGCATTGCAGACGAAGGTACCACACACCCTCTACAAAGGCACCCATGAATGAGACATTGTGACCCCTAGTATGTCATGAGGCCTATGCCCATTGGGTCTTGACCCCATCCACCTCATACACCTTACATGGCTTAGAGAGGGACCTCTTAGAGGCTCTCCTTGACCTAGGGCAAGATCTACCCAATAGGATACCTCGTCAACCATCCCATACTTAAGCTTGACAAGTCACATAGTGTCTTTGAGCTGTTAATTCTTTGATATCATAATATTTGATGCACATTCTTAGATGGATTATTTATTGATTGGATCCACTTATCATGATGTTATTACTTGATCTCCTTGGAGGGCGTGTTCATTTGTCTTTGCAGGACCTAGTTGGTGGACATTTTTGGGATAACAAGCCTAGATTAGGCTTCCATGGGGCTACAAGCCCATAGGTTGGATACCAGGGGCCCACATGCCATATGAGAGAGAGATGACTTGGAAAACCTTGATGATGACTTGGGAGACCTAGTGATCCAAAATGGATCCAGGAAGGCCAAAATTTCAAAGTTCTTGGAATCAGACGAAACCAACGCCATTGCGTAGGGCTTGTCATGTTGATTTCGATCGTATGTTTTTTTCAAAAATGGACTCCGTATGGAGAATTTATGGTGATTGTTGGGCATAGAACCATTTTTGAGGAAACGCAACACGTGTAAGGAAGATGCGCATGCAGTAAAAGAAACAAGTGTAAGGGAGACATGCATGCAGGAAAGGCAACACGTGTAAGGTAGACGCGTCTGCAGGAAAAACAACACGTGCAAGACAAACACGTATGCAAAAGAGGAGAGCATGCGAGGAATGAATTCAAGAATACCTATACATGATAGGGTTATGGTTTTGGTAAGAATATGTAATGGTTGGTAAGCCAAAAACATGTATAAGTAGGTACCTAGGAGGTCTTGGTCGGGGTTCGAACAAGGTTCAATAGTTGTTGTTTCTTAATGCTCAAGTTTGATGAGAGAGGACCAGAATGACTATAAATACAATATGTTTTGTAAGTTGTTGAGATGAGGAGGGGAAACAGGGTAGATACTGAGGGTTAGATCACAGGCTGAGAATCTTGGTGTGATCTAGTCAGCCTCATTGTAAATCTTGACCTGCAGATGGAGAGTTCTAATGCATGTGGAGCTATAGTTTTGGAAACACCATAATAAAAGAGAAGAGCAGAAAAATCTTTGTGGATGTAGATCAGGAGGGGTGAAACATGATAGATCACGTGTTATGTGATTGAATGTTGTGTATTTCCTTTATTATCAATGATTAGATGTTAGACAAATGCGTGAATGACTAGTTAGATATTATATTTTACATGCATGAATAATAATGGTAGGGTATTCAATATAAGATGAATGTTAAAGTAACAAATGAAGATCATAGAGTTTAATCCCACATCCCCACTCATTCCCAGGATGCAACCACTTGAGCGTTGCAACCACCAATAAAACTATCTCGGGTGAGACTACGTAGTGCACTCTATGTATTGCGTTGCCTTGTGGTTTACCAGAGGGGCTAATAGTTTTAAATGGTTTTTGTTGGAAACCATGGTAGATATGAACCTAGGTCAGCCCAAGAAAGGTAGTAAGAATATTTTAAGACCAACAAATGGTTATGTTTCTAGATGGAATAGAATGGGATTGAGTGAATGAGATCTGTTGAAGAATTGTGACAAGAATGTCAGATCTTGTGAGGAAACGTTAAAAATAATGAGATTATAAAAGGGGATGTTTAGACCATGGAACCCAAAAAAGGTAGAGATTGAAAGATGTTTGAAAGCAAAGGAGCTGGAATTTGCACAGAAAGATAACAAAAACCCGAAGTTAACAATGTGCAAATATTTGGACAAGTACATACTTAGCGAGTTGCATGAAGTATTTTTCTGTGATTTCTTGCATGTGTTGCAGGAGTGGATATTGAGTGTGACATACAACCACCCTACAAGTTGGATTAGAAAACTAGAGTGTAATTTTGTGGATATCGTGTAGTCATAACAAGTCGACAATAAATTTACACACGCAATAGATTTCTGGTTAGATAACATTGTTGTAGAATTTATCATAGAATTTACAGTAGATACTGTGAAGTCTTATAGAATAGCAGAGAAAGAGTTCTTAAAGGGGCCTAGATTTAGATATATCAAATCGTTGTATAATTCCATCAAGATTTTACTTTATAAAAAAGGTGTAATGACAATGGCATCAGATTGATAAAATTCCTTGCGTGCATGGGGGAAGTGGGGAAGCACCGACAAGAGATGAAGAAATGGAGGAAGAGATGGATAAAGGAAAGAAGGAGGAGGCCTTGGATCCAATCATGATGGAGGAATACCAGATCAAGAAGATCATGGAAACATGTGGAAGGACACGTAGTGGAGAACCCTACCAATATAAGATGAACAATAAGAAGAGAGCAACAACCGCAAGGGAAGGATTGGCAAGTGATGAAGAAGAGGTAGAGCATCTCCGGGCTGTGGAGAAAATTGAGGAAATCCTATGCATGGAATATGAAAGGAAGAAAAGAGGTCCAATGGCAGGAACCGAAGGCATACATCCTATCCATATCAGTGTCAGTGTGGAACCCATAGACCCATGTGTGACCAATACACCAGAGAGAACACCACCGTTTAGACAAACGAATTTCAGTGGAAGAAACAGAGAATGAAGTACATATATGCAGGGAGAAGCAACTAGGGGAGCCAGTTCAGGAAGCATTCGTCAAGGATCTACACTGGGAAGAGGTAGTATTGCAAGACAATTTGCAATGGCAGGACATGATCCCACCATTAGGTTACCAAAATTCAAGGGAGAGGCATTAGAGGACCCTGAGAAGCACTTGTTCATCTTTGAAAAGATCTGGGAAACAAAGAACATCACAGATGAGGATACAAAACTTACGCATTTAGCTATCACACTAAGAGATCATGAACTGGATTGGTACATGAGCTTAGCTACAAACAGTCCACCAGGAACAATCAAAACGATTGTGGATATCAAGAAGTTCTTGATAAATGAATTCCATAATCCTAGCTCAAAGGATCCATACATGAATGAGAGGATAGATATCAGACATAAACTAGGGGAATATGTTTGGGAGATTGACTAGATATTCAAACGATTGAAGGGAAAGATGAAGTATGTCATGACAGATATGCAACATAGACATCTATTCGTGAATTCCTTGCTACCACACTTGAAATACCCTTTCAGACAATATGAGTTTCAAACTCAGGCAGAGGCTCTGCATGCATCCATACAACTAGAAGAGAAACAATACTAGAAGACAGATCCAACAATAGAGGAGTTGAAGGAGGATTCAAAGAATTTAACATTTCAACTGAACTAGAACAAGAGTAAGTACAAAAGAGAAGTTGTTTGGTGTACCACATGTAGGAAGGAAGGAAATCACAAGAATGAGTGCCCAACATTCACGCAATACATGGAAAAATGACTTCAAAACCCTTTTCCAATAGGAGGATCATTTTACAATGATGCAGAAATACGAGACAATGCCTAAGAGTTCATATTGCAACTTTTGCAAGTTAGTGGTCCATGATGACAAAGATTGTAGGATAATGGAGTTGATGAGGGAAAGAACATTAGACACCTATAGGGTGCAGGCATAAATGATGACAGGGAAAGATGCACCACAGTTTAACCAAGTATCATCGCCATATTACACTGCACCACAACAATATAACACTGCGCAACCACAATACAATACTGCAAAACCATAGTATAATCCCACGTAGTATAATTAGGTGACTTAGTAAAATACCCCGCGAGGATATCGAGCTGGCTATAGAGGTGGACGAAGAGGTAGAGGAGGCTTTGGAAGAGGAAGAGGACTAGTGATATTCCATAACTATCAACAACCAGGACACTATGCAAGAGAATGTTCACTTCCACCTGCAACATGTATGTATTGACGCGCATTAGATCATGACATAGAAGACTGTCCCACACTATTGGGGAAGATCCAGAAAAAGAGGAATCAAAACACTCAGAATGTTCAATGGATTTCTACTGAAGAAATGGATGATGGAAGAAATATCAACATAGTTACGCGCAGAGGAGATAAAATAGGAGATGACGCAGTAAGACAAGATCCAGCACAACACCAATGGGTGAAGAAGAATGTCGAACCACAAAAGCAGTTTGATGCACAAAACGAAAAGGAACTATTCAAGAAAGCCAGTCAAAAATTCTTGAAGCAATACATTGCATCTAAATAAACTACGCATCATACTGAGGACATACCAACGTATGAGATTCCTTCATCGTTGGATCACACTAATGAAGCAAAACCCCTAGGACAAGTAAGTACCATAAAGGATTTTCTACAATCCTATGTTAAACTACTAAATGATCCATTATCTGTTAAAGTATTACAAAATATGTTATAAATATGTAACACAGACATAGAGGGAAAGATAGAGCATAAAAAAGTTAATCACTTTCATACAAGGAGGAGGACAAGTAGAGAGTTCAAACTAAATGCCAACATTGGATATTTCAATATGGGGGATATCATACTAGATTTAGGCTCCAAAGTAAATGTGTTACCCAAGAAGATATAATAATGTATGGGAGAGCCCACATTAGGACATTCACCTATTCAGCTGAAACTCTCAAATCAACACAAGGTTCTGCCAATTGGAAGGCTAAAGGATGTGATAGTAGATCTAGATGGAGTGCGCACTAAAGCCGATTTTGAAGTGATAGAAATAGTGTATGGTACAACACCTTATCCAACATTGCTTGACTTGGATTGGGAATTTGACAACCAGGACATAATCAATTTGAAGACAAGGAAGATGACATTCGAGTCAGGAGAGTATAGAGTCGTTGCACACTAGATCCCTCAGAAGGAGAAAGGTTTGTAGAACCCACTTTCTTAGACTTTGAGGAATCAACCAGTTATATGGAACCACTGCGCGAGAAGAAGATTATGTAAATCCAACTACATATGGAGTACTCGGTTGGAGAAGAATCACATCATGCACTTCAGACTCAGATACAGGGTTGGAGAATTGGCATCATAGATTACATGAAGTATCCACAATAAGGTTCACAAGAATAGACTACGTAGTAATATGGGTAGGTACAAAGATAAGAGAACCTCCCAGTTTTCATGGGGTGAATGACTTAGAAGAATTCCTAACAAGATATGAAGATGAAGTGTTAGAAAATCAGAGGCTCTTAGATTTATACATAGCATTGAAGGAAACACCTGCAATATGGTGGGGTGTGCACAAAGAGACAATCAAGGACTGGTACCAATGTAAGTGATTACTACGCATTAGATTCAGCGCAAAACATGGAATAAATGAACTGCAGAGATATGATGGACAAGGGACACCAACAAAACACTTGGAGAAATGAAGAACACTATGGAAAATGGAACCACTAGAAGAATGGCCTCATCACTTCATTCACACATTAGAAGGAATTCTAGCAAACTGGTATGTAGACCAAGAACTGCGTAGAGGCACTGCAGAATGGACATCATTACATCAAAATTTTATAGTCACTTTCGCATTTGAAAATGAGAACCCCAACATTGATTCAACACTCAAACAAATCAGAGGGATGATATTTATTAATGAACTAGAGGTGGAACTTATAACAGAGTATCAAGAACAGAATAGACAAACAATGAAATAACTATTGTCATGCTATCATGTGAAGGAAGAAGCACCAGATGAAGATGAAACACACAACATTCAAATTATAGAAATTGAAGGAGAAAAAGAGGTGGAAGGTCCATATTTGGCATCAGAAGTATTTGTTTTTCCAATCAAGGTGAAGAAAGTAAATATTGGGACAAACGATAATCCCAAAAATGGCCTGTATTAGAGATTACTGGGATGAACAAATAGTAGAAAGAATAACAGAGTTGTTTCACGAGTACAGTGACATGTTCCCAACAATCTTTACATAGATGAAAGGCATAGCAGGAGATCTAGGAGAGATGAAAATACCTCTCAAACCTGAGGCCAAATCTTTCAGAAAACGATAGTATAGACTGAACCCAATATACAAGCAGAAACTAAAAGTAGAAATTGACAAAATGTTGGAAGCTAGAATCATAGAACCAATAGAAGAATCAGAATGGATAAGCCCTATGATAGTCTAGGAGAAGAAGCAAGGAGGCATAAGGATATGTGTCGATCTGAGAAAGTTGAATGATGCTTGTCTACATGACCCTTTTCTCACCCCTTTCACAGATGATGTATTAGAGAATGTGGGAGGCTAGGAAGCATACTCATTCACAGTTGGATTCTCATGCTACCATCAGATCAAGATAGCTCCATAAGACAGGTACAAGACCACTTTTTCCACAGAATGGGGATCCTACTAGCACATAGTCATGCTTTTGGGTTGAAGAATGCAACAACTATATTCTCAAGGGTAGTTATAGCTACCTTCAAAGAATTCATCCATCAGTTTTTAGAAGTATATCTGGATGATTGGATAGTCTACAGTCGATTGAAAGATCATGTAGAGGTGCTAAGGCTGATGTTGGAAAGATGCAGGAAGTGTCATATATCATTAATTATCAAGAAGTTCATATTTGGGACACCTTTTGGAATACTATTGGGACATATAGTCTGTAAACAAGGGCTATTGGTGGATCTTGCAAAGGTTTCATTCATTGTTAACTTACCACCACCCAAATTGGTATGCCATTTGAGAGAAACACTAGGACACACAAGCTACTACAGAAAATTCATAAAAGGGTATACACATATCACTGTGCCAATGGAGAAACTGTTGAAGAAGGATAGTAAATTCCAGTGCAATGAGGACTATCAATGAGGTTTGGACACTCTAAAAGAAAAAATGGTCACAACACCTATACTAGTATTCCTAGACTGGGAAAAGACATTTCATGTGCATGTAGATGCATGAGCCATAGAACTTGGAACTATTATGGCGCAACGATGAGAAAGAGAGTTAAACCATCCTATAACATTTGCAAGCATAAAACTATCAGATTCAGAGAAGAACTACAATACTACAGAGAGAGAAGGCCTAGCAATGGTATATGCACTGCAAAAATTAAGACACTATCTATTGGGGAAACACTTTAAAATGTTCATAGATCATTCTTCCCTCAAGTACCTAGTAATTAAGCCAGTGTTGGGGGGGTGAGAATTTGTACATGGTTACTTTTGTTTCAGTAATTTGACTTTGAAGTGATAGTCAAACCAGGAAAGTTGAATGCAGGATCCCATCACCTATCGATGATCACTAATGGAGAGGAACCATAAATTTAGAGGACAACTTCCCTGATGCATAATTATTTTTGGTCCAATTAGCTGATGAATATTTTGCTGACATCATTGAATACTTGAGTACAGGAACTACACCGCAAGAATTCAACACTGCACAGAAGAAAAATCTGGTAGTCAGAGTTGCAGACTATCAATTGATTGCAGGACACTTATACAAGATGGGTGCAGACAACATATTGAGAACATGTGTACTAGAACATGAAAGGCATAGGATTTTAGCAGAGGATCATGAGGGAATAACTAGAGGACATTATGCAGGAAAATATACCGCGTAGAAGGTATTGCACGTAGGACTATGGTGGTCGACAATTCACAGAGATGTAAAGGACTACTTCCAGAGATGTGATGTATGTCAGAGGGTTGGAAAACCTAATAGACATGATGAGATGCCCCTAATACCACAAGTAACCTTGCAAGTATTAGAAAAATGGGAAATAGAAATTGTGAGACCAATTAACCCACCAACAAAGAGGTCAGGAGAAAGGCATATCATTACTATGAAAAAATACTTAAGGAGATGGGAAGAAGCAAGACAAGTAAAATATTATAGCACATAGAGAGAAACACACTTTCTGTTTGAGCAAGTGATCACTAGATTTGGATGCCCAAGGATTTTGACCAGTGAGCAAGGAACTCACTTAATCAATAGTACTATCAAGGCTATGACCAAGGAGTTTGAAGTCTATCATAAAAAGAGTACACCTTATCACCCTCAATTAAATGGAACAATGGAGCCTTTAATAAGATCCTAAAGAATGCTTTGACAAAAATCTGCAATGCCAACAGGGATGATTGGCACTTGAAGATACCAGCAGTATTATGGGCATACATGACTACATGCAAAAATTTGAAAGGAAAGACACCATTCAGGTTGGTGTATGGAAAAGAAGCGGTGGTGCCATTAGAAATTTTGGTACCTATTCTACACGTAGCAACAATCACCAACATGACAGAATGAGGTGCATTAAAAGCAAGGCTAAGTCAGTTGATGGATATGGAAGAAGATATGATTCTAGAAGGATTTCACCAAGAAGTACAAAAAGAAAGGGACAATCTTGGCATGAAAGGCATATTAAAAGGAAGATTTTCAAGGAGGGAGACCTAATCTTGGTGTATGACAGTAAATTTCTTCAGCATCCAGGAAAATTCAGAACACATTGGTTGGGTCCATATGAAGTGAAGACTATCACAAAGGGGGGATATGTATAGTTGAAATATTTAGGATGTACAAAAATCAGAGGAATGATCAATGGGAGTCGACTAAAACTGCATAGGGACAATCAACCTCCTAGTACTTAGAAAGTTACCATGCAGTAAGAAGATATGTATATAGTGTATTATAGTAGAAGTAAGGGAGAGAAAATGAGAAAAACAAATAAAAAGAAGAAAAAGAAGGAAATCCATAAAAAGTAAAAAGGGGATAAAAATAAAAACAGATCAATGCACATGGAGGGTCTTAATAGAATAGAACTGGTAGAACAGAACAATGCGCTGCAAGAAAAATAGGGTTCGAAAACATTGTGCACATAAGAGAAACTAACAGGTATAAAGGTACAACATGCAATAAACACAAAAAAAAGTGAAGAAGTGACAACTGTTAGTGCAACACAACTGTCACTTCTCCGTCCCACTATAACGTCAGAAAAAAGGGGGGGAAGTAACCAATTGTATTATTTTCCAAGGAGAAGAATGTAGAGTCGAGTGGAAGAGAGACAAAGTGTGAATTTGTGCTACCATCTATCGATTTGGAACCCTGTAGTTTTGATTTCCTCGCCATTTCACCACCGAGGGTTGGAGCGCCGAGCAGAACTAGATGAAACTCACAAAGAAGCAATTGGGTGTCACAAACCGGAACAAACAAGATGCCCACAGTGGTGGATGTGGACAAAATACACACACCAGAGTACGAGTAGACCACATTTCATGTGGAAGAGAAGAAGGAACCCGCACATGAGCCAGAGCAGCTGGAAGAGGACATCAAACAGACGAAATCCAATGCGTCCAGGGGAAAAGGGTCGCAACAAGAAGAACCGGCCATGGGTTCCACACAGCAGGGCTATAACACCATGTTTCCCCCAATTTGTAATTAATCATAAAATAGGAATTTCCATGCTAAGGCATGTGGACAATGTAAATGTACTATTGTTTGAGTTTCCAATAAATGACTGTGAGGGTGAAGCCTTGAAAGTACTGGCCATTATATCACTAGAGGAAGAATGTGAAAACTATATGAGAGGGTTCATTATATCAAATAACCCCAAATTTCCTTGATGTGGATGATAAACCTCCTTTGGACCCAAAGAGATAAATCAATTAATGATGAAAGGACCAGTGGTTGAATTATCAACCACCCCCATGAATGGGAGCATGTTCTAGCTGTAGAACGTAGCCCAAAGTACCGAAGGGTCTAGAAAACCAAGCAGACTTGAGCTTCCTTTTGACAGAAGAAAGGTAAGATACATACACACGGGAACGGTAAGATAAGAGAGAAAAAATGAGGGAAAAATCTCGTAGGGGAGATGCACAGAGATATCCAGGGGGATAATGAATAGAAAGTTGTGAGCTTGATACTGAGTGAGCATCTGATAAACCTTGTTGAGGCCATAACAGAGATAAATCTCTGAAAGTTGCAGAGAATAGAACCTGAGTGGAAGATGAACAAAGAAAGAATCCTTGATAACTGCGAGAGTTCCCTGGTGATATCATGGCTTGGCATGAGGGTAGCCAGAGTGATAAGAGTGAATGCCTCTAAGCCTATGGTAGGATGGAAGGATGAACACCCACAATCAGTTATTTGGCAACAACCTGTAATAGATAAGTATTCTCCTACCCTATGTAATTGAGTTGTAACTATGTATTGAAATTGGATATACTGTGAATGTTTTTAGAAATGTGCATGATTACTTAATGGATATACTATATCCCTTCTATTTCTGCTTGGTTTTGTAATTAGAAAAGTAAGAAATTATATGGTTCGGGCATGGCTTGTTCTCATAAATTCTTGTGTTCCGTGGTGTTTTAAGACAGAGCTAGGAACTGTGAGTTTGTCAACCTTAGGTATAGTTTCATGTACTCATGTCGACCCCCCTATCGTTCTGAGTCCCTAGGAGGATAGAGCGGGTTAGCCTAGGATAGGTAGTGCAAATATGCATAGGCTCTCTGCGAGTCTAGTAGAGACCAAGAACCACTCAAGTCCTAGACTTGATGAAGGAGTGAAGGAGATGTGAAAAAGACCCTTCTAAGTGATTAAGTCCAGGAGAAAGAGCACAATGCTATTAAGTCCTTCATAACTGAGGAAGCTCAGGAAGGATAATGAGTTTTAAGTATTGAAAAGGAACATCCTTTCATTTGGAGATGAACTGATGAAATTCGTTTAGGAGGTTCCAAGGTATGTCACAACCGTTAGATTTGAAGAAGAAGCACAGACGTTAACACCTCGACTCCTTCAGTCTTCAAAAGTTCGACGAACTGAGTGAATCCTTCATAAGGGAGGTAAAATCTTTGATGTCCTAAGTCGCGAAAGGATCTGGACCATGGGTCTCTGGATCCTTTGGGTTCCTTCTTAACCGTCCAATCTACGAGATCGAAGATTCACGCTTTGGGAGAATTGTGAGTTGGAGTGGCCAAAACCTTCGATGTCCGATGTCGTGAAATGACCTGGACCATAGATCTAATAATCTATCGGGACCATCCTTGATCATAGGATTGGCGAGATCGAGGATTTGCACGTCGGGAGATTTGCATGCTTGCGTGACTAAAACTTCTGAAACCCGAAGTTGCAATGTGATCTGGACCATTTGATCAAGGAAGGTCATAGACCATCGATCTGACACAATCATATTACCACAAGAGTATGTGGAAACTCAAAATCCCCTAAGAACCAATCTCATAAGAGATAAGTGCAAAGTGTGCCAGGAGGGCCACCATAAGTCTTCTAAGGAAGAAGAGGACCGATTTCCCTTAGAACTGAGTAAAGATTCAAATCTCAGGAGGGATAGTGTTTCTAGAACATAGGTGAGACCCAAGGTCATAGGACTCACAGAGGAAGAAAAGGTCAAGGCCTTTGAAGCATTGAAATATTCCAATTCTAGGAAGAAAGGTGCCAAAGCTCAGGAAGAGGAGCACAACAACCGTCAGATAAGCTGCAGAGGGAAGATTTGGACTGTTGAACTTCACGTCCAGACACACAAGAGTGCAGATGGAGAAACAAATTTGAGCTGTCAGATCTGGCATGTGGACCAACAGTCGTTGGATCCGGAGGAAGGTGCACGAGATAAGTTCTGAAATCATCGAGATTGTCTATTGTCAAGGAGGGAATGTGGTGAAGGGTCATCATTTCCCTGACTCGCAGAGTGAAGAAGTCAAAGAGCAGCGTTGAGAGAGTTCAAGAAATCCAAACTCATGAAATTGATCCTAGTCGTTGGTGCTGGGAAGCACACGTGGAAAAAGATCAACATTTTTCTGATTCACACGTCGGAGATTTTGAAGGCAAGAGTCGCGGAAACTCACGAAATCCAAACTCACAAAATTGATCCTAGCAATTGGTGTTGGGAAGGACATGTGGCGAAAGATCAACATTTCGTTGATTCGCACGTTGGGGATTTCAAAGGCAAGAGTCCTAAAAACTCATGAAGTCCGAACTCACGAAATTGAACATAGTCATTGGATTACGGGAGGATCGTAGACCATTGATCTGATGCGAGTGAAATTTGATAATTCGGGTATCGGGAGGAATGGTGAAAGTTGTCTCGAAAAATCCTGAAACACAAAGTCTCGATTCCAGTGAAAAGGCATGGGTTGTCAGACGTATGAGGTAGTCAGCCCAGTGTTGACTACTTCGGCAGAATAGAGGTTTAGTAATGCCAAAAATCCCGAAGGCTGAAGTGCCAAAGTTCATCCTAGACGTTGGTGATCGGAAACATGGGGCGCTGGATACTTCACTTCGAGGTTTAGTGTACCCGGGAAAATGGATTGTGTGAGTAAGAACCCCTGAATGCCAAAGTTTCGAAGCGCCAAAATAGCTTCCTGTAGTCTTGGTATTCGGTCATTGCATATGGTCCTATGCGAAGGTTTTCGAAGGAAAAGGGGCTAGGCCCTGACCTCTCAATTAGAGACCATTAAAAGAAAGGATTCATCCTTGTAAGGAGAATGAAAATCTCATTTATTTCTCGCCCATCATGGGTGTGTTACAAATTGGTATCAGAGCATGGTTACAACACTTGGCCTTCTTGGGCTCATGTACGAGTCACGTAAGGAGAAGGACTGCAGATTGAACTTGTGATTTTGGGAATTCTTGTTGAATTTCAACAGAAGAATTTCTTTAACCCTTGTCAAAGTTATAACTACTCTTACTGGAGTAGGGATGTGCTAATTAATGTTTATAATAAGACTTGAATGTGGATAGTTTAAGGTGGCAGGGTTCTGTCAATGATAGTTGAATCTTGAAGGATGGATGACCTGGTGTTTGTAACACTACTTCTAAGCATGGATAGTTGGAACTCCATGCACCGATGATGGTGGATTTTATGATGGTTAATACCTTTGTGGGAATAAAGGAAATCTGATAGGATCAGGTAGGATCCTTGGAAATTATAGTTACTTCTTTATATTAAAATCGTAGTATATAACTCCTCATGACTAGAGAAAAGTGATATGGTTAAGACCCTATGAACATTGAGGCAAGGAGGTTTTCTTACTAAGACGTTGTCACGTAAAGATGAAAGTGACCCTGGTTGGTTATAGCCATGAGAGAAGGCAACACCAACACAAGGTATGATAATGAGATTAGTCTTGTAAGTGACTGAAGTCTCAAACTAAAGGACACTAATGATGAAATTAAACTATCAAGTGAATGCATTAGGTAAAAAGGTGCAATATATGCACCTACATATACAAAAATGTGTGCACATGATCATAAGGATGCTTGGAAGATCCTTGGAAAAAGGATATAGAAGACATATATGTCCATGTGTGTGAATGACATGGAAGGGGTGCAAGCAATGTGTTGGCACAGGGGCAGACCCAAAGTTCAACGCACCAACAATGCACCAACAAAACCCTAAATACAAACCCTTTTGGAAACACCTACGAAGAAGATGAAGTCTCACCCGAGGTAGAGGCAAGGGTGGTTGCAGTACTCATATGTCTACAACCTTAGCTAGGACACAGATCTGTGATTCTAACACTTAACAGATCACTCAGCAGCTAACATTCATCTATATCCAGTCTTAGTTAGAATGTAGTTAAACCCTAATTACAGAGCATTACACTAATCAACCAGATCTACTATATTCAAGAACTAAGCACATCCACATAGGCCATATCTAGTATTCATCCATACTATCAAGCACATAGTATTAACATATATATCTACCATTCATCTATATCAAGCACTAAGGAATTTAACATATAAACACATCAACACATCACACAAAGAAGAGAAACACAACATGTACGTGGTTCACCCCCACCCTGGGGCTACGTCCACCAACTCTTCATCTTCTTTATTAGATTCTTCAATTAGTTACATGCACAGAGCCACAAAAACCCTACTCCACAGAGGATAGGATATCTATGCACCTCGCTAGATCCTCCTTCCCTGGGCTAGGTTTCAACACTAAGCCTCTTCTCAATCTCTTATACTCACTTGCACTGAGCTCTGCAAGCCTCATACAATATGCACAAAAGAAATATCTATTCAACACTTAACACTTTCGATCACACAGATCAAACTTGTATCTCTCTACTTACTTCACCTAGCTACTTATTTATACATTACAAAATAGGCCTAAGAATGGGTAAAACCATGGGCCGAAATTCCCATTCCCATTACATAATCTCGAATCCCAATAAGGGCTCTAAAAGGGGCCGAGATCCCACGATCTCTACTTCATCTTGCACTTTGCCTTCGATAGGCTATCAAAGTCCCAAAAATAGGTCAAACATGAACAAGGATCCTCAAAACTTGGTCAAGGGCCAACAGGCCCCCAACACTCACCTGTGACTCGTCCCGAGTCACTGTTATCTGGTTAATTCTACCTCAAAATCCTCAAGCTTGGATCGAGCTGATTTGACTTGTTGTTGTACCATGGCCTCCTTTTTAGTGAAATCTTGTATGAATTCTTCGTTGACAGGTCCCTCTAGGCGTTGTTCAGCTGTAGTGACGACTTGCTCCAGTTCCACTCCTCGACCTTCGATCTCTGTGAATAGTTGATAATCCTCATCCTATATAGGTTGGAGACTCCGAGTCACTTCCAGGTCCTTTCTCTGAATGGTATGGATCTGTTGTTGGGTAATGCACTGCTCTTGGGATCGCTTCATTCTTTCAACAACTAACAGGGGCTTCAACTATGCATGTATTGTTTCTTCTTGATACTTCGCCTCCTAGAGATGCGACTCCTGTGCCTTAAGTTTTGGATTATTAGTGAGTTGCTCATAGGTATGGGCACTACAATCATTGAGTTTCTTGCATTCCGTGGCAAAGGATTTTATTCTCTCAATTGTGCTTCAAGCAGTTGCTTCTCTTTGATCCCTTACATCATGTGGGGTGTCGTGTATGGTTCAGAGCTCTAAGTCTACTATTCATTGTTGTAGCTACTGGATATCTTCTGCGAGCTGCTCTACTTGATGTGTGACTCAATCTTCTGCTTGTGGTTCTAAGCCTGTCACAGAGGGAAGTGCTTTGTGGACTACTTCTTTCACTTCGATTTACTTTGCAAGCAACTGTTCTTTTTCTTATTGCATATATGCTTTCTCTTCATCAAACCTTGTCTAGAGAGAAACCTTCTCCTTCTATGCAACTCGACGTTGTTCTAAGAGTACTCATTGCAATTGATTTAAGGCATGGGTGGATTTTTATATTTCTTCTTGTGCTCGTCGAAGGCGAGCTTCGACCGCATCGGCTAATCAACGGAGTTGGGTTGGCTCATCTCCCAACTCTAGTTCTCCTAATGGCAGGGGCATAGTGGACATTGTGTGTATGGGATGAAGGTCCTGTTGTACCCCTCGGAGGTCAACCTTAATTTTGTTGTATATTTCCTCCTGCTTGGTTTCTTGTTTCTCCAGGATTTCCAGTGAAGCGTCATTTAGGGCTACTATGATGAAGTCAAAATCATCGGTAGTGAGCACAGTATTCATCTTGGTCATGGTGGCTCTGGATTTCTTCCGGGAAGAAGGTTTCAGGGGAGAAACCTTCCTCTTATTCATGGGATCAACCTTGTGTCTGGGTGGTGTTACTTTCCCTTGTTTCTGTTCAACTTCTTTTCCATTTATCTCTTCTACTACGTCATTACCCCCTCGGTCAGGTGATACTGAAGCAGTCTTTCCTGAGGCACTGCTTAAGTCTTGGACCTCTTCAGTTTTCCTCCTTTTGTCTTGTCTAGGTGTATCATGTTCTTTGTGCGTGGTCTTTGGGCTATCAGAGTTGGACATCTCTGCAAGTTCTATAGGAATAAGGAGGTCTGTCAACTAGTCCTTAGTGATCTCCTCAAGGTCCTCTTCCGTGAGTTTGTAGTACGACTGAAGCTTCTCCTTATGTTCATAGGCTCGCGTTGTAATGTAGATGAAGTGCCAATTTATGCAAAACTTCATCAGGGGTTGGACCCTCTGTAGGGTGTTTAGAGTCATGTGAGGTTCATCTTCAATGTCTCTCTTTAGCTGAAGGTAATATGTGTGAAAAACAACGTTCGAATTCCACTACTTACTCATATCGCTCGACTACTAGAGCATGGTGAAATTCGCAGCAAGTGGATCAAATGGTTCAATATCCGGAAAGGTCGCACCTTCCGACATCTCCAAGGAAACAAAGGCGATGAGGATTAGGAGACAGCTAAAGTGAAACTCGTAGTCCTGATCCTATGTTTCGTGGCAGTCTAGTTCCAGCTGATTAACTAGGTACTTCACCTAGTTCATCTGTAGACCTTCCACACACTTCCCTGCAAGGTCAATGACAAAGCCTATGACCTACGTGGGTTAGTTCTTCCTTACTAGCTTTCCTGTGATTAATTGGCATGCTAGGTGCACTGTACCATTCTGGATGGAAGCTACCTTGTAGCCTCATGTCCCCTTCTTAACATCGTCATATGTATCCTTGATCTTCTATGCTAGCGTGCAATATGTGGCTTTTCCTGGATAGAAGTCTTTTGGATTAGGTCCTTGCATACTCAATCCTATGATCCTATGGATCAGTATTGGATCAACTATGATACAGAATTCTAGCCATAAGTAGCCGCCATGGTAACATGAAAGGAGTAGCTTGACACATGCGTTGACTTCTTGGTGCCTTTTGAAGTGTGATATTTTCATTACATTTAACAGGGTGTATTGTGCGAGGTTCATCATCCACAGTTGGTGGATTATCTTGAAATTATTCCCCTTCATCCTAGTTAGGTATTTATATGGGGCGAGCATACTATAGTTCTTGCAGTCTTTGAGGTTGAAGTCGTTGAACTTCAAAGCTACGATCTTGCCCTGCTGTGCTCTCATTGTGCATATCCCCTTTGATAGGTACGCAATAGCCATGGTGTACTAAAAATCTCTTGGCACACCATCACGACTCACCAAGTTGGCCAAAGGCAGGATGTAGTCGGGCAATATGGTCGGGATCAGCTTCGCATTTTCTAGGTCATATCTGTGTTTGGTTCTCTTTTCGACTAATGGTCAGGATGGTCCGGCTCTGTGAGCAGTCAATGGAGAGGCTTTCACTCCTCTCGTCGATGACGCTTGTACACCCACAAACATCACTCTTTTAGACATGACTCTCTCAGTTATGAGGTCGATGAGTAATTCCTTCACAGAATCTTTGAGTGCGCTAAGTTCTTTGAAAATACACGCTCATGGTTGAATATCTTGGGTTCGAAGAGTAACTGCTCAATGCAACGGGATGGATGGCAATAGCACGATGATCACTATGTGAAATAAACTAATCTGCGGGCTCAGATTCACGGTTAGGAAAAGTGTTCTTAGTGCAAGGCTCATTGGAATAAATAGATAATGAGGCAATAGATCTCTCCAATGAGTGATAAGTCTCCATTAACTCAGTTATGTCCATTATGGCATGGTCCCAACGTTCTGATGGTGAACTGTCTGACCATAAATTCCTTTCTACCCCTTAGGGGCATCGGTCTAATGGTTATATTGTTCCCAACGGCTATATTGCATCACCATGGAGAAGTTCCACGTGACATCGTTCTGATATCCCAACGAAGTTCCAATTTTGCAAATTTTCCCTTTGCAAAGATCCCTCTGGAACCTTCTGTAACTTTTCAATCTTAGCTCTCTTGTTACTTAGTTTTCTAGCCTTCTTTCCAATGAGCTTCGTCTCGGTATTTCTTTTTTCGGTCTGATTCTTGTCTTCTTTTGGCATAGTAACTTCGTGTTGTTGAGATTATTTCCTAAGACTCAACGGTAGTACTTCTTCTCTATCTGGGGTAGGTATTTCAGTCTCTTGTGATTCCTCTTGTTTTCTTGCAACTTTGACATCCAAGTCTCTGGTTTTAAATAGCTTCGCTCGGTTCTCCTATTCTTCAATCAAGTGTGTGATCCTCCTAGTCATGAAATATTTTAACTCTTGCTTCTTTTTCTCTAAGACTTCCTCTTCTTTCCTTCTGGCCTGATCTTTGTCAACCCAAGGTTTTCATAGTAACATAGCAAATGGAGCGTTGTTATCAATAAATTTAATAACTTCAAATTATTCATTTGTCAAAGTTCCATGAGCACTCATAGATATCTAGGTAAGTCTTCCACATCAGGTTATCAGTTTTCCTCTGAATAATCCTACTCCTCCCAATGAAGGAATCATAGCAGGCTCCCCTAAAAGTTCCCAAGTTCTTTCTGTCATTATATTCACCTATGTTTCCTCATCTAGAACACAACCAATGTCGAAGTCTCCTATTCTTGTTTCAATGCACTCTTTTTCTTTGAAAATCTCTGATAAGTTGATATGTCAGTGGTCATTTAGGGTTTATTTCATATGTAGCAATACTTTTTATGATTATTTCTGGGGTTCTTCCATAATCTCAGTTTCTTGATCTTTCTCGTGGTATTCTTGTCTCATATTCATACTTTCAACCTTAGCAAACATTTGAGGGAAATCCAATATTTCATGGTCCATAAATTTGCAACAAAGGGAACCAGGTCTTCTTCCATGGAATTCCTTAGCAAGATGTCTTGGTTTTCTACAATTGTAACAAAGGGTTAATCCTCTCTTTCTCTTAAATGATCCCCAGTCTCTCCTGTACTGTGCACTAGGATCATGGTAGCTAGCCTCCAACAAATTATTTCTAGGGTCCTGCATCCATTTTTTAGTCCAAACATTCTCTCTATGCATAGGTATAACATATTTTTCACTATTCTTATCAGATCTACTCATATCAAATCTTCTTTCTTCTATCAGTGCCCTACTTTTCAAGCTAGGACAAACCTTATCAAACATACGTAGATTCATACTCTAGAAACAAATATTTCCACTTATCTTACTTCTACAAAGCACAAAGCTTACAGGTCTTACCTCTTTAGTCTGAATTTCACCTTTATCAAGGCACAAAGCTCCCAGATCTTACCTCTTTTCTTCATATCTGACCTCTTTTCTTCAGATTTTACCCTTCTTCTTGGCACAAATCTCCACACATCAAGTAGTGGTGTGTATTAGGGAAATAGTTCTATGCATGAATCTTTTCTCTTTTTCAATTTAGATATTCACACAAAGATCCTTTTTCTTCAGTTCTCAACAATCACAGTTTCAGGTCCTAGCAACAGAACCATTTTCTAGCATAGGGGTAGACCCATGCTTCAATGCTACAACATCCCACCAACAAAATCCTAACTACCAGACCTTTCGGAAACACTTGCAAAGTAGATGAAGTTTCACCTGAGGTAGAGGAAGGGGTGGTTGCAGGACTCAAATGTATGCAACCTTAGTTGGGACACAGATCTATGATTCTAACATTTAAAAAAGCACTCAATAGTTAACATTCTTCTATATCTAGTCTTAGTTACAATGTAGTTAAACCCTAATTACAGAGCATTGCAGTAATCAACCGGATCTACTACATTCAAGCACTAAGCACATCCACATAGGCCATATCTAGTATTCATCCATACTATTAAGCACATAGTATTAACATATCTATATACCATTCATCTATATCAAGCACTAAGAAAGTTAACATATAAACACATCAACACATCAAAAAACGTAGAGCAACACAACATGTACATGGTTCACCCCCACCCTGGGGCTACGTCCACCAACTCTTCGTCTTCTTTATTAGCTTCTTCAATCACTTACATGCACAGAGCCACAAAAATCCTACTCTGCAGAGGACAAGATATCTACACACCTCGCTAGATCCTCCTTCCCTGGGCTAGGTTATAACACTAAGCCTCTTCTCAATCTCTTATACTCGCTTGCACTGAGCTCTGCAAACCTCATACAGTATGCACAAAAGAAATCTCTATTCGACACTTAGCACTTTCGATCACATAGATTGAACTTGTAGCTCTCTACTTACTTCGCCTAGCTACTTATTTATACATTACAAAATAGGCCTAAGCATGGGTAAACCCATGGGCCGACATTCCCATACCCATTAAATAATCCTGAATCCCAATAAGGGCCCTAAAAGGGGCCGAGATCCCGCGATCTTCACTTCGTCTTGTGCTCCACCTTCGATAGCCTGTCAAAGTCCCAAAAATAGGTCAAACATGACCAAGGATCCTCAAAACTTGGTCAAGGGCCAACACAATGAGCTTGCATGATAAATGTTTAGTTAGGTTTGTGTGTTTTATGCTTGAGTGCATGGATTTAATGCATTATGAAGCTTCTTGATATAAATCCTGATTTAATACCAGTTAGGTATGAATGATATTTCATGTACAAGTGATGCACATGTATGATGTAAGAATATAGGTATACTAAAGGCACGAGGTGACTACCTAAATGAGGGAAATATAAAGCAAAAATCACTCTTGTCCAGATCAAACAAATACTATGGATGCATGGCTGACCCCATTCAGAAGAGTCACAAAATTTTTGTTCCAAGTAATAGCTTGAGGGGAGTGTATTCCCTTTTCTCAGGGAATACTAATATGATTAGATATAAGGGTAAATAAGAAAAGATGATATGTTTTCATAATAAGAGGCAAATGATTATGCCTTTGGGAATCACGTGAGAAGGATTGTGAACAATCCTGAGTTGACTAATCTTAAAAGTAAAGATGTATGTGGGTTTTGAAATATACCTATGACAACTACATGCAGGCTTAGGATTATGAATATGGTTAAATACATCATGGATGTAAGTTAACAAAACCAGAATACATAATTAGGTACATGACAAAGATGCATGTTTATATTCCTTAAGAAATGTTTGGTAAACAAATAAAATCTAACTCAAGGTTGAGTCTAGCACAAATAGTGATGGATATGCAATAAAGAAGTTTCATGCTGAAGGAGTTCCCTGTGGAGCAACTCTGTGAAGACTCTGTCAGGTAAACAAATTCACAACCTTAATGACTGCTGAGAATTAAGCAGTAAGCCACAAGATTATATGAATATATATATATATATATATATATATATATATATATATATATATATATATATATATATANCCTGTATTACATTTTGAAAAAAACCACGTAATGAGCAGAAGACTAATAAATTATTATTGACCATCCCGATGACCGAATGGTAATGTGATGGATGCACAGGTTCATGATCCATTATGAGCAAAATTTGTGTTATTAAAGCATGCTACTGTATTCCAAAAAAGGGTTAGGGTGAGGCCTAACCAAGGAGGCTCAGGAAAAGAGTATAAAGATCACAATAAAAAAGTAGATTGCATAAGTAAAGTAGGAACACTTTCCTCACCCTAAGAACCCTAAATTGTTTAACAGGGTCGTAGGATTAAAAGAGTAGTTATGGAAACCAGTATAGTTCGTGAAAGGAAAGTAAACTCGCCGAGTTTGATTAAGTGAACAAATGCGTACGTTTAACTGATTAGGCTTGGGTGAAGCCATGATTAAGAAAAGGTAGTGAGGCCTTAGAGATAACTCAACTAGGATGAAAATTCCCAGCCGGTGTAGAAAGAGTTGGAAGAAGGGGAGAGTCCTCAATTCTTCCTTGATGAGTATTATGTTTTCTCTTGAATGATAAAAATGATTTACTAATAAAAGTAAATGTTTTGACACCATAGTGATAAGGATTGTATGGCTGAAGATACAATCGAAATGTGTTATGTTGCACTTGTGGAAACATTTGAGGATAATGTGATGAAGTGCATGAAGATATGCTAGGACATTTTGAAGATGTTTTATGAATTTGAGTGTTATGATACAACCATTTGGTTTAATATTACAACTAATGTAATTGTGACTATGATGATGCATGCTATGTATCGAAAAGAATTGGAGATATTGAGGAAGACAATTTCCAATGATGGGCAACCTCAAGCAAAGGGTGACCATGGGAAGGTTGTGGTCGAAAGATTGTTGACAGGACTATGAAAACCCCGCTAAAGCACTGTTGATGGGGTAAAGATTAGAAAGAGAGTGCTAGTAGCCAAGAACATGTATAAAAATGTTCATGCTTATGTGGCTCAGGGTATGAAAGGATTCAAGTGAGAATCCCTTTTGAAATATTTTATTGTCTCATGTTATACACGAAATTTGAGAGGGAAGTTGCATGCCATGGATACCCAAGTAGGGTATGATTTGGGAAGAAGAACCCGAATGTTTGAGGTGTGAACCTATGCAATGAAAAATAATTGTATGATGCAACAACATTTGAACCAAATGATCTCTATTGACTTAAAATGTCAAAAACCTTTACTAAGAGAATTTCTTGGGTGGCCATGAGTGTTGGCACCCTGGTTATTAATGAAGGAAGAATGCTTAAAGGAATTCACGTGAAACTGTTGAGTTTCATGTGTACTGATTTGGGAACGTGATCGACCTATAGAAGGAAGCATGGTCCTTTTGTAAGAGTGAATGAAAATGAATAAGACACATGAGGGAAAGGTTGGTTAAATCCCAACACCCCATGGACAAGAACCGATCATAAAGTGTGACGAACTTGGAGACAATGCAAGAGTGCATTGGGTATGAATGTGGCCATGAATATTGGCACATTTGTTAAAATCCCTTGAAATG
>ML784228.1:505899-517262 GCA_009831015.1 Picea engelmannii | reverse complement strand
TACACATCCTGAACTAACTCATGCCTTCCCAAGGTGAGTTTCATGCCTGGTATGTATCTGTTACAGGGCATAGTACTACCACCTGCTACCTCCACTTTGAATCCTTCAAACTCTACTGTAGGTATATGCCTCCTCTTCAGTAATGCTGCATCAATGAAATTGTGGGAAGATCCTCCATCAATCAGAACCGACACTCTCTGTCCTTGTAAGACCCCTCTCATCCTAAAGGTGTTGAACTTGGGTACCCCACTGATAGATGCCAACGTAGCCTTCTCTCCACCCGCACAGTCTAGTTCTGGAACCTCCTCTTCTGCTGCCTCTAACGTTTCAGCCTCCATGTTTTGTATCTAACCATACTCATCCTCTTCTTCGTCATCTGAAGTGACCTCAATGTAATGTACCTGTCCTCATCCCATGCACTTGTGTGAGGGATTACATGGCTCCTTGCATGTGAAGCAGAGTTGCTTCCTTCTCAGTTCCCTCCTGGTGTTATCATCTATTCTGCCACGACCCTTTTCATAACCCTTAGGGTTACGTCCTCCCTAGTTTGTTGGAGGCCTTTGATCTCTTCCACCACTATTAAGAGGTGGTCTGGGTATGAATTTTGTTTTAGCAGCTGGACCTAGATCCCTCATCTTCCAAATGGCTTCCTCTAGGCTGGTAGGCTTGAAGGCCTTAACCCAACCCTTCAAGGGTTCCATCAATCCTTCTGTAAAGAGCATCATGAGCCTAGTTGGGGACATATCTTGTACCATCACTGCCAACCTCTGGAACTCATAAATGTATGCCTCAGCCGTACCTGCTTTCTTGAGTTGGGTGAGCTCCCGGAAATGTAACTCAGGATCTCCTAGATCAAATCTATCATGAGCCTCTGAGTGAATTCTATATAGGATACAATCTGGTTGTGGCCGAGTGTGGTGAGCCCATGGTACCACCAGTCGTGGGCCTTGACATCCAAGTACATAGTGGCAAACTTGATGGCCTCCATCTCTCTCATGGGATTAAGTTATAGGTAAGTATCCAGCTTCTGCACCCATTCTTGTGATGTCATCTTAGCCGTACCATCAAAGTATGGAATCTCTATCTTCCCTGCCCTTTGCTCAAACTCAAAGCTGCCCCTATGGTTCTTCCTAGGATGGTTTTTGAACCTGAGTTGACAATACTGGTCTAGGGACATCTGTCTTTGAACTTTCATATCCAAGTTGTAGTATTCCCTGGTACTCCTGGATAATTGTGCCACAAAATCTTCAACCTGTTCATGTTGCTCTTTCTCATCTGTAAATGTGGGCATGTATGGTCTAGGGTTAGCTTTGCTACCTGAGTGTTGTCCTAGTAGTTCATCTGTGAACACTGGAACATATGGCCTATGATTGGTCCTACTACCCATCTACCCATGGAACATGCCACCTCCAAGACTTCCTTCGGATCCTGGTGCTTTCTCCGGGTTATATCTTCCTTCCTCATGGGTTCCACCAGACCCTCCAACCTCCTTATTCCCATATGTATCAGGATCTTTGCCTCGATGGGTTACTTGCATCAGAAGGTCAGTTATCCTGGTTTGGTTCTCGTTCATTTTCTGTAGATTCTCATCAACTTTCTTCAAGGTTTCAGAGATTTCGGCCTGTCCCCTTCTATTGGTTTCCTGATACTCATCCAACTGTCAGACCAATGTGCTTTCTGTGTGGTTCATGTTTTGTTGGAACTAACCAAATTCAGTTACTAAGAGAGCCAAGCCCTGAGGCTCATGCTCATCTCCTGACCCTTCTATTTCTACCTCTATTTCACTGTTATTTATCTTCCTTCAACCCATACCAATTCCCCTGTACTTCTGCATGCACTGATCTCTCCACAGGTTTGGAGGATCGAGACTCTGATACCACTGTAATGATCCCAAGCCAAATTCTTTCTTGGAATCACTAACTGCTACTAATTTATTGATTTTTTAAGTGCATACAAGATTCATCAACACATGGAGATCACAATATATTCAAGATGTAGAACCACAAGCAAAGATATGACCTTTTTATTATGATCAATGTAAGATCAATACAATAGATTGCCGATATGGAATAAACCTTAGATGGACGTACAAGCAATAGATATGATCTGCTACAAAATGATCCCGGCAATACAAAATGAGCCTCCAAAGGCTAGATATAAAATGAAGACTAAATCAAGCAGATCTGAGCCGTACTAATGCTCAACCTCCAAGCTGGAAAGTGCCACGTCCTGCTATAATGCTGAAGCCCTGAATAATGCTGCCCTGCTACCAAAAGTGTCCAATCATCCTGAGAAATATGCCAAATGATAGATCGGGCAACTGCAAGGAAAACCCAGATGTCCAATTTCCCAAATCCACTCTCAAACTCCGTAGATCTAAATTCTCCACTGAATGGTGTGCCCCACTGGATGACTAAAACCCTAGCTGGTTTGACTCTAATGAAGGAGGTCTCCAAATGATCTGAAAATCTCCAAGAATATAGATCAAGTGATGATAAGAACAACCCAGGTGCCAGAATCTCCAATATCCCTCTCAATCTCTGTAGATCTGAAATCTCCACTAAATGGTGCACCCTACTGGATGACTGAAACCCTAGTAGGTTTGGCCCTGATGAAGGAGGCCTCCAAATGCTCTGAAACTCTCCAAGAATATAGATCGAGCTATGAGAATCCCATGGGTGAATTTTCGGACTCATATCTCAAGCAGATCTCCCTACATCTGAGTTTTACTGAATCACAAGATGTCCTCTATGGCTCCAAGACGTCCCAATCTGCAGACAAATGTAGAATGATGATAACCCTCCAGAAAATACCTCAAACTGATGGTCCTACCCCTTCTGAAGTGATATATGGAGATGGGATGAGACTAGAATGGTGTGGGGGAGTCTTTCATCCCCGAGACCAAGCGTTGGAACAAGGTGAGTGGATATTTCACTACTGAGTTGCTCACAAGGGTTTGTATAGCAAAACCCCCAAACTGAATGCTCAAGAGCAATAGCCAATGCTAATCCAAAATCAGAATGAGTAATAGGTGCACCCCATCCTCTTCCTTATACTTTTCCTTCTAATTCTCTGTTGAGTTAGGTTAACTCCCAGGGTTAGTCTTCTATTCTTCTGTTGAGTTATTTTTTACTCCTTTATCCTTTTCCTTTCTTAAGTCAACTTAAAAATATAACTTTTAACTTCTTGACTTTTCCCCCCTTCAGTGTGATACTATGACCTAGTGGGGGTGCCCAGGCCACTGAGTCTCCTCATCACCTCTCTAAGAGGTGGGGGACATTACATCTGAACTCATGGAATTGATCCTAGTTGTTGGTGTTGGGAAGGACACACGGCAAAAGATCATCATTTTGCTGATTCGCACGTCGGGGATTTCAAAGGCAAGAGTCGTAAAAACTCACATAGTCCGAAATTTTGAAATTGAACACAGCCATTGGATTATGGGAGGATCGTAGACCGTTAATATGATGCGTGAAGATTTTTGGAATTCGGGTATCGAGAGGAACTGATAAAGCTGTCTCGAAAAATCCTGAAATGCGAAGTCCCGATTTGAGCGAAAAGGCCTGGGCCATTAGACCTACGAGGTAGTCATCCTGACGTTGACCACTTCGGGAGAATATAGGTTTAGTAAGACCAAAAATCCCAAAGTCTGGAGTGTCAAAGTCCATCCTAGCCATTGGCGATAGGAAACACGGGGTGTTGGATCCTTCACTTCGAGGTTTAGTTTACCGGGGAAAATGGATTGTGTGAGTAAGAACCCGTGAATGTTGAAGTTCTGAAGTGCCAAACTAGCCTCTTGTAGTCTTGGTATTCGATCATCACATATAGTCCTATGAAAATTTATTCGAAGGAAAAGGGGATAGGCCCTAACCTCTCAATTAGAGACCATTAAAAGAAAGGATTCGTGCTTGTAAGGAGAACAAAAATCTTATTTATTTATCACCCCATCGTGGGTGTGTTACAAGGGCCTAGATATAGAACCAGAGCTTGAAATAGAGCAAGAGGTCATACCAGAGGGTGGGGTATCATCCCCACAAGGGAAGAAGAAGGCACGAGTAGAGAGTAGTGCACAGGGCGTACAGGCAGAATTCACTATAGTGATGCCAAAAATTTCCAAGGAAGTGAAGTCCGATGATAACATGGTATGAGGATTTGGTAGCCTTAAATACTCCGACCATGATGTCTCTGATGCCATAAAGTTCCCATATTTGGCAGCACAAAGCTACTTGGAGCATAGGGGAGAAGGCCCATCAGGCGCACCACTGTTGGAGCCTATGCAGTGGATCCTAAGACTGTACAACACCGACATCATGAACTTATTAGACATACTACACTTCGGGCATGAGAAACAAATAAACACATGTGTCAAACAACTATTAGCAAGGTTTCATAGAGGCATATTATGGATGGATAGGCCAGTTCCTATCAACGTCGATCTCATCACAACAATTATAGGGCTACCCACATATGGGGAGAAGCCAGAATAGTACCTAGACGACAAGACTAAGGCGAAATCCATTTCAGACAAGATCAAAGCAAAGTATGGCATAAAGAGGGGTAATATAGGTATCAGGATCAAAGAAATCAATGATCCTACAACAAAATTTGAAACAATATTTCTCGGTTGCAAATTAATGTGCAAGTGTAGAAAAGAAGAAGTTCTCGTAGGAGTAGTAGCATCTCTAGCGTAGTACGCAAACGGGAGCTCAATGAGCTGGGCCCCTTATCTATTGAAATCGTTCCTTGAATACTGCAAGGACACGCAAGACTGGGGCTCTGAGTTCCACTATTCATGGTTACTCATCCTCATTGCACTTATGGGGTGGCATGAACCCACATACAACCTGTTCCTACCAAGGACAGGAAAATCTGGCACAACGCGCTACACATCCCTTTGCAGTAAAGTTGATCCCAAAAAGAAGAAACTTAACAGTGACATGTTCACGATATACTTGATGGATATCCAAAATAGAGTCATGGAGACATGGAGGATTCCCATAGAAACTGTCCAGGATTTTGGGCAGATAGAAAAATTCTAGGCATAGCGCCACCATATGTGGCTATAATAAAAGAGGGATCTAGCTAAGGAGTGGTTTCATTTGAAGTACTATGTAACAATGTAGGACATCCAGATGGAGATTGAGGAATGGAACGAGGAGTGGAGAGTGACAACAATCCCAAAGATGGTGCCAGGAGCACGAACCAGGATGCAGAAAAAAATAGTCTCTGCAGAGCATGCATGCACAAACAGAGAAAGCACCAAGAAAAATATGACACAGGGCCAAGAAGGGGACAACACTCCCATAAAAAATAAAAACCAGAATGAATAAGCCATCCCAATGTGGTTTTACACAAGGATCATTGTGCACATAGCAGACAATAAGAGAAATAACAGAACAAGTGCACCTGGAGGAAAAGGAGACTGAGACACAAGAAGTCTCAATGGAAGAAGGAGAAGGGAAGGATACTGACATGGATACACAGATGCCAAAAGCATCTGAACCACCAGAGGCCCAAATAAAGTGAACAGGGGAGAAACCAAGTGGTTCCAGAAAGAAGGCCAAGGCCCACAAGAAGCCCATGGAAACATCATTGATGACAAATGACATGGAGTTGATAGCCACAATAGTAGAGCATCGACTGTCAGACATGTGGGAAAATGCCAAGAACCACAGAGCTTCAATTTTGGAGCAAATCCAAGAGGTGAAAACTATGTTGGAGCAGTTAAAGGTAAAAATGGAGTAGCAACAACAAAATATAGCAACACCAATGAGAGAAGGGGTACCGGTGGGTGATACAGTGCAGATCACGATGTAGGGGAGTGTAAACTTCAAGATTACTCTTGAGATGTTGTTCATGGATGAGGAGACAAAGAAGAGGCTGTTGAGAGAGACTGAGATGTTGGAATTGGTGTTGCCCAAGATTTCAACCAAAGCACTCTATAAATTACAAGTGAGTGTCGTGCAGGAAATTCAGTCCAAAGCAAGATCTGATGCGACAAGATTACAATTGGAATAGGAAGATAACACCTCATGGAAGGAGGCACTTAGCCAATAAGTGAAAGAGAAGGATATGGCACAGTGGAAGGTGGATGAGATGGAAAAATAGATTCATGCAGTGTTCCAAGCCATCTCAGACAGTGAAGGAATATAAGGAGTGTCAGCGCAGGAGAAAATGCAGAAGATAACACAGATGATGCAACACTACAAGGACCAGATCAAAGAGCTGGAGGAGCATACAATGCCCACAACTCCTCCAGAAATCAGAGTGCAAAGGGAGCAGGACGTGATAACTTCTGCAGAGAGCATCTGGAAGAATATACATAGGCTAACAAAACTATTGGAGAAGAGCACCCAACTATGGACACAACTTCTAGAGGATGGAATCTTACAAGAGCTGCAAGGGAAAGAGGACAAACTGCACACAACCATGGTGGACATCAAACAGTGATAGAAAATGATGTCACTGCCAGAAAATATCAAAATTGTCGCGGAGATGAAAACCTTACAAGTAGAGGAAAAGGTAGTACAAGCGCAAAAGATGATGCAACAGGTTCAGTTGGAGCCCCTGCAAGAAAAGGCAGAACAACTGGTCTTCGATATCGACACAAAAAAATTGATTGTAGAGTGTATTGCAGTCGAAGGAGGAAATATGCTACAAAAACTAGTCACCGCGCAACTCATGGAAGATATGGCTGAAAGGAGCAGTTAGACTCAGGCGTAGTGCCAGAGAATCACTGAAATGTATGATGCACTGGCACAATCACTGAGTAGTGATAGACACTAGAGTTAGGCAGTGACTTGGGATGAGTCACAATGTCAGTGTTGGGGGCATGTTGGGCGTAAGCCCAGTTTTGAGGAAAATAAGCACGTGTAAGGAAGACGCGCATGCAGGAAAAGCAACACGTGTAAGGCAAATGCGCATATAGGGAAAGTAACACGTGTAAGGTAGACGCGTATGCAGTAAAAACAACATGTGCAAGACAGACACGCTTGTAGAAGAGGAAAGCATGTGAGGCACACATGCAAGAAGACCTAGACATGATAGGGTTAGGTTTTTGGTAAGAATATGTAATGGTTGGTAATCCAAAAACATGTATAAGTAGGTACCTAGGAGGTCTAGGTCGGGGTTCAAACATAGTTCAATAGTTGTTGTTGCTCAATGCTCAGGTTTGATGAGAGAGGACTAGAATGACTGTAAATCCGATATGTTTTGTAAGATGTTGAACTAAGGAGGGGAAACAGGGTAGATATTGAGGGTTAGATCATAGGCTAAGGAGCCAAGTGTGATCTAGTCCACTTCATTGTAGATCTCGACCTGTGGATGGAGAGTTGTAATGTGCATGGCGCTATATTTTGGAAACACCTAAATAAAAGAGAAGAGCAGCCAAATCTTTGTGGAAATAGCCTAGGAGGGGTGAACCATGATACATCATGTGTTATGTGATTGAATATTGTGTATTTCCTTTGTTCTCAATGATTAGATGCTAGACAAATGCATGAATGACTAGTTAGATCTGCTATTTTACATGCATGAATAAATATGACATGGTATTCAATATAAGTTGAATGTTAAAATAACAAATGAACATCACAGAGTTTAATCCTAGATCCCCACTCATTCCCAGGATGCAAGCACTTGAGCATTTCAACCACCAACAGAACTATCTCAGGTGAGATTGTGCAGTGCACTCTGTGTACTATGCTGCCTTCTGGTTTACCAGAGGAGTCGATAGTTTTAAAGGGGTTTTGTTGGAAACCATGGTAGATCTGAACCTGGGTCAGCCCAAGAAAGGTAGTAAGAATAGTTTAAGACTAACAACGATATGAAATTTTTCCCAAACAGGCAAAAAAAGTCAAAGTCAACAGTCAATAGTCTATATTGTTGACATCAGCAGTACATTATCATGACATGGAAGATGACATCAACATGATCATGTGGAAACACTAGAGCGTGACACGTGTCAGACATTTTTGGCATTTTCAAGTGTTGACGTGGGGGAGCATAATTACCGACTTAACGAGAACTCTAGCCCTTAAAACCCATAATTTTGCGTAAAAAACATAAAAATCAACCCCCAAATCAAAAAGTGGTGCTACTGGTAGCACCATTTTTTTAAATGGGGTCAAAATTACAACATTTTTCAAACATGGTCTTCGAAACTCAGATAATAGCTCAGAAAAACATTAAAAATCAACACCTAAATAAAAAAGTGATGCTACGTAAAACAAAATGTTTTTTTTCTAAACGTGAAAATCATAGTTATTTACGACCTAATTGAAATTGTGATATTGACAACAAAACCCTAAGTAAATAAAAAACCCAAAATTGGACACTAAATGATCACTTGAAAATTTATTTACAATTTTTTTTTTTAGTTTACATTAAAAAATAAATAAATAGAAAGAACAAAATCTTAGCAAATAATTTTTTTTTTTTAAATGACCAAAAAAACACATTTAAAAAAATATATTCTAAATTCGATTTAAAAAAAAAGATTAAAAAACAAGGTGAAAAAGAAAAATAACTAAAATGAAACAAAAAAAAATCCTCAAAAACAATATATATATATATATATTAAAAAATCATTAAAAACCTTTAAAAAATAATTAATAATAATAATTGAAAAATAAAAAATATATATAAAAATTCAACCAAAAAAAAAGTCTAAAATAAAAAATATTCAAAAAAATATTAAAAAATCTTAAACTAAAACTTTAAAATTAAAATAAAATACAAAAAAATTCAAAAATATATATTTTAAAAACAATATTTAACTGAAAACAAAACAATTTTAATAAAATCAATAACTACAAAATAAAAATAAAAATAAAACCAATTTTAAAATAAACTTCTAAGCATATTTTTAAAAAAAGAAAACCAAAATTTAAAAAGAAAATTAAAGACAATTTTACAATACAAAAACTATCAATTTTAATTGAAACTAAAGTAAAAATATAGAAAAACGCAAATATAACAAATTTAACAAGGCTATTAGGTAGCATATACCTCCGAATATAATAATGAAAGTATTGTTTAAGGAGATAGGGAGAGAAGAGCATGCATGAAATGACTAAATGGCAGAACTATTTATTACAATAACATTGGGGGGGAGTGAAGGCAACAATAAGACTTCAAAGTCTTTGGCCAATAAGATCTCAGACAAATGAGATATGAAATTTAAAATAAATTATTATTTTTTAAAACTTTAGATAAAGGGGTGTATATTTTTTGGTCAACCATGAACTAATAGAAAGTCAAGCCTAACTCAAAGTTATATACCATGCATGTCTGCAGGTATAATAACATTTAAAATAATAATAATAATAATAATAATAATAATAATAATAATAATAATAATAATAATAATACAATTTTGCAATTGAAAAAACATAAAATTTTAATTAAATTAAAACCAATTTTTTTTTACAAACCTACATATTATTAGGGTGTCGTGGGGGGAGATGCCCAGCATCGCCCCTACCCCCACGGGCTAATCCTTGGCCCCATGGGACCAGGGCGTAACCCTTGGGGGTTGGGGTGATGTCCGACATCAACCCCCATGACACCCATGACGCCCAATCACATGCTTGGGCGTTGTGGGTGTCATGGGAGGTGATGTCAGGCATCACCCAAGCCCCCACAGGCTAAGCCTTGGCCCCATGGGACCAATGCTTAGCCCCTGGGGGCTGGGGTGATGCACGACATCAACCCCCATGGCCTCCCATCAACCATGCATATGTTCTTTTTAATTTGTTTGTTTTTTCATAAAATTTTACATATTTTTTAGTTTTTTAATAAAAAAAATAATTTCTTTATTAAATTTTATGTTTTTTTTAATTATTAAATTTTTTAGTTTAAGTGTGTTAATTTGTTTTTTTTAATATATATTTGTAATTGTTATTTGTGTTTTTTTAACTTTTCTAAAGTTTTTGGGCCATAAATTTGATTTTTACCTTTTTTTTTTCTTTTTTTTCTTTTTCTAGTTTTAACTTAGTTTATATATTTGTTTTGTTTTTTGTTTCCTCTTTAGTTTTTTAAGTTTCTCTTTAATCTTTTTTATTATCTAAATTTGTTTTTTATTTTATTTTTTAAAATTTCGATTCTTTTATTTTTCTTAGTTTTTTTCAATTTTTAATTTATGAAAAAAAATGAATTATATGTTTTTGTTAAATATTAAAAAATAGTGTTATTTAACTACAATTTTTTCTATGTATTAAAGTAAAGGTAGACAATGTGTTAAAAATGGTGTTTTCCACTATCTTTTAAAAGTATGGAACAATAAATTAATTAAGGAGACAATTATATGAAAAATCATAAGTTCAAAAAAGTAAATGGTAAAAAATGTTTTTAAGATTGAAAGAAGCATGGAAAAATGACTAAAACCACCGTTGAATAAAAAAACAAAGATTAAAAAAATTGAAAATTGATGAAAAATAAGCATTTAAAAAAATGTGGAAACATCGCGGATCGAAAAATTTAAAATATCGAAAAACCACCTAAAAAGGGAGAGCGGGCGCTACCGGTAGCACCATTTTTAAAAACGGGGTAAAAAATTGGACTCCCCAAAAAATGAGAACTCTGTAGAGTTCTCGTTAAGTTGGTAACTATGTTGCAGATGACTGGACTGTATGGATGCTGACATGGCACTCTGTATAGTGATGTGGTAGGCTCAGGTTGTGACATGTGGTAGGGTATAGATGCCATGTGGCAGGGAACGGGTGACAGGTGGCAGTGATGTGGCAAACTCCGTGTAGAACAAATGGTGGTACGAGCAGATGATGTGCAACTGATTGGCTAGTACGAGCCATTCCGGGCGTGAAACGTGGCCCAATCACAGGGCCCCACGTGGCACCATAGATCGGGCCTGTTATCGCACGGTTTGTAGGAAAGGCTTAAAGGGCTTGAGTCAGGGCTTGAAACCGGCGTAACAGGAGCTTCCCCACCCACTGTCACCTCGATGGGGAGCTCTTTCTATTTAGGAGGGCAAGTCCGAGGGAGACGTCCCTAAGGCAATCTGGTTAAGGAAAGGTTAAATGGTAAAGGCCAAGTCAAGGAAACCCCTTTCACAGATTGCTGCCCGAGAAGAGATAGTCTGGAAGATAAGACCACTGATGATGCACCTGTTTGCGAGACAAAACAAAGGAAACTAGAATGTGCTTGCAGTGGGTTAGTACTTTATGAAATCAATGACTATCTTCAAATGTATATATGAGCAAATAATCAATGCTATTATTGACGAAGTCAATGATGGCTTAAACAAATACAAGTGGCTTCGTTCACTTCTTCAATAAAGCAATAGAGAATAAAGCATCCAACGTTCACAAATAAATCCTTGTATTAAATGTCAATGCAATAAATAC
>ML784228.1:490248-500744 GCA_009831015.1 Picea engelmannii | reverse complement strand
ATCAATTACCCTAACAATGGTCAAGTAGATTAGTGTAAGATCCAAGCAGTTATCTGAAATGAAAGAGATCTAATGCATACATAAGAAGGTTATAATAATCAAATGTGACACATACCATGATACCTCGGACCAATTACCTCATGAAGCAAGAGCCCTTTCTGATGCAAGCCCAGGCCGGTAGTGATGGAGGCTGGTACTGCTGGCAGGATAAGTATGGCCGAGAAGAAGAAAAGATGGGCCCTCAAGGGCCATGCTCAAGTCAATCTGCTCTCGTACTCCATGTCTAGGACCATGTGGGCCTCGAGACATGATCTCCTAGTTATCCCTAGATATTGGGGATAACAGGGCCAATAAGGCCTGGGTAAAAATTTTGTTTCCACCTTCGATGGAGTCGAATCTGTGATGTCTGGGCACGCCAACAAATTCACAAACCACACCAACCAATCGGGCTATATTAGTTATTGTTAATACATATGTCACAATATGTATTGAAGTTGATAGTTGGTGGATGTTTGGGGATAAGCCCCGATCGGTGGGGGAGCTAGCCCGTTGAACAAGGCCTATGAGTAGGAGCCAGGGTAGAATACTAGTGTACAGGGGCTAGCCCGAGGCCACATGATGCTTCCGACGTGACCAAGGGCTGAGGCAAAAGGGGCGTGACCAATATTTGGTTAAAAGTGGGTTTTTAAACCATATTATTGGTTTTTTTTGTTATTTCAGCCTGATTTTAATGGAATTTGTCCCATTATTGGAGGATCTCGAGCCCGATTTGAGGCCAGATCTTGGGAGGAAGTTGGGATAGGATCCTGAACTGAAATTATACATAAACTAGGCATGTTTACAGCCATGAGGAGGTTCATATTTAGTAGAGTTATGTCAAGTTGTGGAGAGTAAGCCATTTTTATGCAGGGAAGCCATTGAGGAAGCAAACTTTGGAGGCCATTTCTGGGAGCTACGCTCAACCTTTTCAGTGTCGTCAGTTGTGTTGGTTTCCTGAGGTCAAGTAGAACACAACCAGACTAGTTTGTAATCCATTTAATGTACTTCTGATGTATTTTTGAAGCATTGAAGATTAATAAGAAAACCTTCCTATCGAGACAAAGGCCCAGAGACGTAGGCAACTTTGCCAAAATCTGTTAACAATCTTTGGCATTATGATTTGTTATTCTTAGTGCTTATTTTTTGTTTTGCATTATATATGATGGCTGCAACATTCTTTCATTAAATCTTCTTCTTCTCTTCAATTTCTAAATGGTAAATCAACTCATGCAAAATAGTTAACCAAGTCTTTAAAAGATCAATTTTGGATCAATTGGTATCAGAGAAATTTGGCATTTGGTTGTTTGAGTATGCATGATTACCAAGGAAAAGCTAAGTCATGGTGAAGGAGAGCTTGTAGAAGGAGATCCTAAGATTGGATCAAGAAAGAGGACATCTAAAAGTGAGAAGACGACATTGGAAGAAGGACTTTCTCCAAACAAAAGAGAGTTTCAAAGAACTTTCTTTGCCATGTAGGAGATGGTAAAAGTGTTGTATGAGGATTACTTTGAATAGAAGAGACCGATTTAAGGGGAATATTCAAAGAAAGACAAAAGTGAAGAAGGAGAGGACCCTCCAAAACCTCCTCCTTCACCTCCTTCATCTCCATGTTCTTCGTCTTCTTCAAGTACAAGCTCAAATTCTACTTCAGAAAGAAAACATTCTCATAAACATAAGCATGATATGCCATTACTTAAAGTTGATGTAAAATTTGTTTTGCCTATGTATGATGGCGAAGTTAATGCTAGGAAACTTGATAATTGGGTTATGCAGATGGAGGTATATTGTAATGTGTAGCAAATCAAAGATGATGCAACCAAAATCAGATTGGCATCGCTTCGTCTTGAAGGCACAACTCTCATCTGGTGGAAAAGTAAGATGCAACATGGAACTCAATAAGTTGGTAAAATTTTTCCATCATAGCATGATTTTATTTCTGCACTTAGAAAACAGTTCTATCCATTTGGATATAAGGAAAAGGATTTAATTGAATGGCAAAGTCTTAAGTTAAGAAAAGGACAATCGATGCAGGAATATATAGATAAATTTCATAAGATGGATTTGATGTTATATGTTCCATTGAATACACAAGAAACTCTTATGAAGTATATAGGAGGCTTGCCTGCTTATATTCGTAATACTATATTTATGTTTGGACTTAATAATGTTGATGAGGTTTCTATTCAAGCAACATATATTGAAACAAGAAAAACTGGAGTTAGTGTATCAGGGGAATCATCTTTTAAGAAAGAAGGAAAAGGCAAGGGAAATGGGAAGAAAGAAAATACAATGATAGTGAAGGAAGAAAATCTCTCTTGCAAGCATTGCAAGAAAGAAGGGCATGATGAATAACATTGTTGGAAATTGCACCCAGATAAGAAACCAAAGTGGTTCAAAGAGAGGAAAGGGAGGCAAAAAGTTACAACAACAACACGACCAACAGACTTGGGGTCAGATTCAAGTGATGAGTCTAAGATTACAACAATTGGTTTGAAAGGTAAAATTGGTGATGGTTTTGATTCAAGAAGTAAATTGTTTCATATAAGGGACATTATGAAACATATTAATATTGATACATTGATAGATAGTGGATCTCAATCTAACTTAATTTCAGAAGAAGTGGTTAAACAATTGGGATTAAAAACTAAGATGCATCACAAACCCTATTCACTAAATTGGATAAGCAAAGATCACAAATTTCCCATAACAAAGCAATGTATCATAAGGTTTTCAATTACATCTAAGTATGTGGATGAAATAATATGTGATGTGTTTCCACTAGAAACATGTGGAATGGTATTAGGTAGCCCTTATTTATATGATCACAAAACAATCTTCTACAAGGAACATAATCAATATCACTTGTTTAAGAAGGGAACTGAATATGTTGTAAATGCTCATCATATAAAAGCAAATCAATCTCTTCTAACAATGGAACAATTAAATAAGACAACTTATGCAAGCAATACACCTATAATTGTGCCAAGTAAAGCAGTTGATCTTAAGCATGAACATGAGATGGTTGTAGGACGAGAGTTTAATCATACTTTTATTCAAGATAAGTTAATGTCGTGCAAGCCCATCAAACATATTGGTTCATTTTCAATCATTTTATGATATTATCGTTGCTAATGTTTTCTACATGGATGGTAGTGGATTCGGTAAGATGTGAACGATTTCAAATGGCTAACAATATGATTTTAGTTGTCATGGTTATTATGCAATTGATTATGATGTGATAGGTGCACAGGACATAGTTTAAAGACACAGGACAAGTGGGGAGGCCTATATCTCACTTGATGTTTGGTTAATATCCATTTGGAGAACCAAAAGGTCCCAGTGGGGAGGAATGATCCAAAATGGATCCAGGAAGGCCAAAATTTCAAAGTTCTTGGAATCATATGAAACCATCACCATCATGTAGGGCTCTTTGTGCCGATTCAGGCAAAATGTTTTTTTTTTAAATGGACTCTGTATGGTGAAGTTATGGCGATTTAAAATTTTTCCCAAACATGGAAAAAAGTCAAAGTCAACAGTCAAAAATTATGTACTGTTGACATCAGAAGTATGTCATCATGACATGGTAGATGAATTCAACTTGATTTCATGAAGACATGGTAGCACTAGAGCATGACACGTGTCAGGCATTTTCAGGTGCTCATGTGGTGGATGACTGGACTATATGGACGTTGAAGTGGAAGTCTGTATAGTTACATGGTAGGCTTAGGTCGTGACACGTGGAAGGGTACATATGACACATGGCAGTGTATGGGTGATAGGTGGTAGTGACTTGGAAAGCTTCAGGCAAGACAGATGGTGTTACAGGCAGTTGACTAGGTAGTACGAGCCATTCTGGGCATGAAATGTGGTCCAATCACAAGGTGCGACGTGGCATCCTGGATCGGACCAATAAGTCCTAGGTAAAAAATTTGTTTCCACCTCTTTTGGAGTCGAACCCATGACCTCTGGGCATTCCAAAAACTTCACAAACCATGCCAACCAACCGGGCTACATTAGTTCTTGTTAATACATATGTCACAATATGTATTTAAGTTGATAGTTGGCGGATGTTTGGGGATAATCCCCAGTCGACGGGGGGGCTAGACTGTTGACCAAGGCCTATAACCAGAAGCCAGGGTGGAAGAATAGTGCCCAGGGGATAACCCAAGGTCACATGGCGCTTCCGACATGACCAAGGGCCGAGGAAAAAGGGGTGCGACCTGTTGTTCCTGAGTTTATGTTTTAAGGCTATAAAACATACCATCAAGGCACCCGTAAATGATTTAAAGAAGTGATTTGGAATTAAAGAATCAAAGAAAGATCAGAGAAGATTCAGTTTCTCAACTGCCTCTGTCTTGCTTCCTGTTGTTCTTGGATGCTAATGTCTCGCTCAATAGCAGCCCATGATCTTTCTAACTCAACCAAGTTAGTTGTTTTCTGTAAAATGGTATTGAATAAATTTAAGGAAATATTGGTTTGATCCTGTAGGCCCGGTTCAACGTTGGGTTGTCTAGTATTAGGGACAGTCATGGATGATAAAAGTTTAATAGTTTATAAAGGGATTTTAATTGGTTTGTTACTTTAGATTTTTAGAGATGAGATCAAGGAAAACAATTTTAAAATCTAAGACAATAATGTAAACACATTCAAGGTCGTTTCCTGATTTTGTAACAATTTCGAAAATTATAAACAATAAATAAAAACTACAAAGAAATATAAGTCTTTTATCAAGAAAGAATCTTATATTTTGATAGACAATAATGAAGGAAAAACGAGGTTTCTAACAGAGTTAAGTATTAAGGAACAAAAGTTTTACAGGTCTTAAAATTACTAAAGCAATTTCAGAGGAAAGACTCTAAAGCATTTAACATCCAAACCAATCTAAAATAATAAACAACGATGTATATCGCTTCAAACTGATTTACTTGTTAGAGGAAACATTAAAGGAAAAATTCGACAAAGTATACTAAACAGGGAGAAGACACATAGTTACAAAGTTGCAGGATCCAGAATCTCGTTTGTGATCTATATTCCAATGTATTTCAAAACTGATATTGCAAAAATGGCTCTCTCCAAAATTTCTGAAGCCCCTTCTCAGCCTTTTGAAACTATATTTATACATTTCATCAAAGCTTCTAGTTGGTGACTAACCAACTCCCTAAAATTTCGGTTACATAAAAATAATGTCAACCGTTTACAAAAAATTCTAATAATAAAAACATTTTAAAAGGTTTTAAGGTTGCATTGACGAACTTCCTTTCTCTACTTCAACGCATTGAACACATTTTCCCAAAAAAATTATTAAGATCCTGGGAGCCTCGGGTATCTCATTTGCTTCAAATGAGAAAAATCTTCTCTGTAATTCGGGCAACCGACTTTCTATCATTCTTTCTGTGAATTTAATAGTTTTCAACCTTAAACTTGAAGACACCATCCACTTGTTGATCTCTGTGATGTTGATCAATTTGATGTTTGAAATCTCTTCTTTCTTTTCTTCTAACTCTTCTCTAAACTTCAGCTGGTGCTTGGCAATATTGACTTCACCTAACAATCTAGAACAACCATCTGTTCCGAGATTTAATGAATCTTTTTCAAAGAGATCGAAGATTTCTTGGCAATCTTTATTAACTTCTCTTTTGATTCATTTATATTCGTCCAGCTTTGTTTCCCATACTTTAATCATTATATCCCATTTAACCTGTTCAGAAATAGACAATTTCTAAATCTTTTCAACTTCTTCCTTTGATGAGAAAGCTATTGCTTTCTGAAAAGTTGTCCTAGCTGCTTTCGCCTCTCTTTCTTTCTGGAACACATTCTCCAAAGATTTATTTGATTCCTGAAAATAATTCTGGATTATTTCTAGATTTGAGAACACCTTCTGTTGTTCCTCCTCTATTATTACATATATCTCTGATGCCTGTGTCCTGAAATTTTCAATTTCCACTACCTGGTTAGCAATAGAAATAATCTTGTCGTGCAAATTTTTATTTTCTTCTCCCAACTTTCAAACCTATTCTTGAGTGACCTGTATTAAGTGTTTTGCCTCATCCAAGTCCTTATTCAATTTTTGTATTTCTTTCATATCCTTAAGTCTAGCTTGTTCTAGACCCTTCTGTATTCCCCAACCAATATTTCTTTCATTTTCCTTCAGTCTGTCTTGCAACTGGATTATTTCTTGATCCTTCTGTTCAAGCATAGTTGTTAAATTTCCCACAGAATATATATTAGTTGATTCTATAACACCCATTGTTCCTACTAATTCTTTAGCAAACTCTCCATCCTTGAGTTTCTTTCCATCTATGATAACTCTATGCTTCTTAATTGATCCTTCTCCTCTAGGATGAATTTCCTGTTTCAAGACAGCTCTTCGCTTTTTGCGGAAAAAATAATCCGATGAGGGGATTTCATCTCTTGAAATCGGCTCTAGATCACTGACATATAGAACTCCTTCATGGGGGGTTCCGAAAGTAGACTATAATGGAGTTAAGGAGGTGATAGGACTACCAAGTTATTTTGAAGTTGTTCTGCCTATCTTTTCTGGAACATTCTTCGTAATTTCTGGAATTGTCTCTGGTTCTTTTCCCTTATCCATTCCCGATTCTTTTTTTTGAGAGCCCTCGGCGTCTTGGGAAGGTCATTTGGTTCACCCTGAGTATTAGTTTCAAACCTTGGAGGGTTTTCTTCCTGTTCTGGCAATGGGGTTGAAATTTCACCCTGTAAAATCTTAGGCAGGTAGCTTCGCCTATGGCTTTGAAAAGATGCAAACCCAGTCTATGAGTCAGGTGTCAAGGCCTGAACTCTGTTCAACACTTATACATAGGACCTAACATCTTTGAATATATCATCATAAACATAAACTTTATGTTCATATGCCTTTAAATTACAATGTATGTAATGCCTACTTATTATTTGGTAGGGGTCATATTTTCTGTGTTCAATATTTACTATCTTCACTTCTTCCAATGACTCAGCCTCTACCTTAGAATGGCCTAAATTTGATAAAGTAAATTTCCCGACATGAATAGGGAAATATGGTTGTGCATTTTTCTGAAGTTCTTTCAATTCCAACCCAATACCACCCTTGGCTATCTGATGAGCTACTTCTCTGCATACCAATCTGTCTGGTAAGAATTTTGGGAGTGCATGAGGGGGAATAGAACAACCATAAACCCTAATATAAGAAACGTTTTCCTCAATAAACCAGTCGGAAACTGATTTAAGACTTTCTATGACTGCATTGAAAATGCGAGGGGGTTCGCATCCAAAAAATAATTTGTGCATAGGAATAATGACAAAATGAAAAACATCATAAAAAACTTCTTTAGCATTTTCTTCTCAGAGGGCTGAGTGGTATTTATGAAAAGGATCTGGGCAGGAAACACTCCAACTCCAATTCATTAATGGAAAGGGATTCATAAAATAGATTGTGTCCATAATATATGCAGACGTATAAAAAGACATTGGTTGTCCCTTTGACTTGGCTGCTTTGTAAATTAAAATTTCTTGTGTCAGGTTATTTGATAAAAATTTATGCCAGTTAAAACTATTTCCTTCTGAAACTTCCTCTAAGAAGGGTACCCAGTCTGCATGAAAGTGACAGGGATCTTTTCTCCCAAAAAGTCTGCATAACATCATGGCTACATAAACCATATATTCATTTAAGGAAGCTATAGCATAAATCACATGAGAATCATCCCTAAACTTTACTTCAGACCTCGTCCACCCTTTAATCATGTCGGGGTATGTCTGGTCTGCTTCAATACATTCTTTTCTCTGAAACTCAGCTAAAAATTCAGCATTAAAGGTGTGTTTATGTTTTGGGGAGAGTTTATACATTACTTGAATGTGCTCAGGCCTAAATGAGCCGACGATATCTCCTTGCTCATTCTGAATGATCTTTGTTGGGATATCTACCTTATCTAGAGCCCATCCAACCATGTTAGTATATGCCACCAGCCTCGGATGCGCAGCGACTTTATGAAGTTCAGACTTAGCAACGTCCCGGAGATGATTTTCAGAATCAGGGTCTGCATATTTTAACTATCCTCCAATAATTCAGATATTTGAGACCATAATTTGATGGAGTGTATGGTGTGTGGAGTGGTATCAGAGATAATATCACCTTCCTGTGGTTCTTCATTTTTCTTCGGTGCTTTTTTTAGGTGCCATAGCTCTGCGTTTTATTTGAGAACCTGTAACAGAAAGTGGATGAATAAGATCAGCTTTAAAATGAAAATACAGACGTTTCGAACGTTATTTTGAATATATCATAAAAATAATGAGATTTGTACTTCTGTCACGAATTTAAAGCTCTTAATGCAGAAAATATTTTCGGCGATATGCATTTAATGTCCGCACTTAGGCTTTCTGAGCATTTTCAAATAAAAAGAGAAACTTGCTTAATTGGACAACGACGCATTAATGAATACTCAAAGAAAGATTAACTTTAAACCTATTTTAGAAAGAGGATTTATTAGTGTTAATTTTGGATTAAAACTGGAAACATGACTTTTCGGGGTTTCGACAATCTTGATGTCGAGAGGTATATCGTCGAAGAAATATGATTACCAAAATCGTGAAATTGTGATGTTTTACTTAAACTTTAAACGTTTTTAGCATGCTAATTAATTGAGATTCGACCCTTTCGGGATTTCATTAATACGAATTCTGGAAATCGGGATTTCGGGAAATCTAATGACATGAGACGTGCTCTCACAGAATTGCGAATCTCGAAATTGCGAAATCGCAATGGCCTGTTTCTTTTAAACATGACTTAACTTATCTTAATTAACTAAGTAATCAAGATTAAGGCCAAAACATAATTATTTTAGTTTTAATGCGAATTATGAATCGAGACTTTGGAAATCGGGATTTCAGGAAATATAATGACAAGAGACGTGTTCTTAGAAAACTGTGAATCCCGAAATCGCGACATAATTATTTAACCCTTAATCATTCTTAGAAGAAATTAGATTAATTTGTGCTTTTAATTAGGACTTAAACGAATCGGGAAATCGGGGATTGGGGTTTTGTGATTCAATTAGCATCGAACATTTGTTTATAGAAAACCCTGAATCCCAATTTCTTTCATGTTTAAATTAAAAAATCGCAAATTTTGAATTAGAACCCGTTTTAAATAATTTTTCAAAGAGCGTTGGGAAACTTATATTTTTGTAAAGTTTTTCCCATATTTTTTCAAAAATAAATGATAAAAAGGCATCACAAATTTAGAAATAACAAAATTCTTATTTTAAGAAAGTTGAAATACGAAAAACACAAAAAATAAAAATCTAAGCCTTAAGGATTAAAGATTTTAAGATCTGTTTCAACATAGGCTCCAATTTGGGACCTCGTCTCCCTGTGGGATGAGGAGAACATGTAGACTCAGTGCCTTGATTGGGTAAATGGTGTCAAGGGTTTATCACTAATAAACTGTTAAAGGAGAGGAAAAAGAGAGATTTTATAAAACCTTAGAAACACTTTTCAAAACTTCTTATTTTCTTTAAACTCAGTTATAGTCTTCTTCAATATTCTCCTTCCCGTTCCAAATTTAAGTTAGTATTAATATGATTAGAACAATCTTAGGAAACTCAATAGATTATTGTAAATTTCAGCTTGCATCAATCGAAATAAAAATTATAATTTAATTAGGGAGCTCTATTTTGACTTGAGACAAATATCCAGTTTTGAAAGACTGATAACTAGAATAGAGTTATAGATAAGTATGAAAACCTTAAAGATACCTCAGATATTGCTTCACTGCCAACAGGACTGTTCAGTACCCCGGTGAAGTTATCTGTCCCTTTTTACTGAATTTCCTTTCACCGCTTCGAGTGCTAATTTTGTTTTCACATATTGCTTCACTTCCAGCAGGCTTGTTCAATACCCTAGTGAAGTTATATGTTTCTTTTATATTTAGATGAGGGAAATCATTTAAATGAATTTCCTTTCATCGTCTGTGGGACTAGATGGGGGCAATCAAATATGAATTTCCTTTCACCATCTGTCTTATAGTTAGCTCGTACATACGAAGTGGGGGAAATCAGTGATACTTAAAATATCAGGGGTGGTTATCTGTGTAAAAATTTATAATAGAGGTTTTTCAACTGTTTTGATTACTCTAGACCAATTTTTCTCAACTTTCAAAACCCCTTCAGTCTGTAGAGAAAAAGGGAAAGATATATATATATATATAGGGTTTTTCTTTTGAGCAAGCTTAAATCTTTAGACAAACTGTTAAGAAACTTATGATAGTCAAAATCAACTCAAACATCACCACTTTTAGTCAGAGAATAAGAACTATGAAAACTAACCTTACTGAATTTAATCATTTATTGATTTTCCAGATTAATACAAAATCTCTCATTTTTCTGATAAGAAAGTCCGAAAACGTGAAAGATAGTTTCGAGGGTATAAAAAGATATTTTCAACAATCTGTAAGCCAGAAAACCTAGGTT
>ML784228.1:476237-490141 GCA_009831015.1 Picea engelmannii | reverse complement strand
TATATATATATATATATATATATATATATATATATATTTGGATATAAAAAATTAACTAATTTTTATTTATTTACAAAATGAAAATGGGTTTTCTAAAATGAAAAGCAAACGGTATATACAATGAAATTTTCTGTTAATTAATCATTCCATATAATGCTTTAAAAAACACCCATTAACAGGGACATTCAAGATCTTACCATCCAAATTTTCAAGAAGAAATGAATTTTTTCCTTCAGAAGAGGCTACCTTAAATAGTCCAAACCAAATATGATCGAATTTACCATTTTTCCCTGAATCTTCTTTTCAAGCATCCCACCTCAAAACCAGATCTTCGGGGAGAAAATTCCTATCCTTGGCTTTACGATCAAATAATATCTTCATGTCATCCTGGTACTCTGTAACTTTTCATCCACCACATCCCTGTGATGTTGAACTTCAATCAGCGGTTTATCCTTCTTGTGAGAGGATTTGGTTCTTCCTTCTTGTCTTGCCATAGTTTCATCACAGGAAGTGCTAGATTTATGGGCAGCACTACATCTGTTCCATATACCATTTGAAAGGGAGAAGTAATGATAGAATTTTTTGTGCCTATCCGATTTTCCCACAGAGCATATTTTAAATGTAAATTCCAAGATTTTTTATTTTCATTTAATACTTTTTTTATTATACTGATTAAGATCTTGTTAGAAGATTCTGCCAGACCATTACCTTGAGGATAGTATGTTGTGGAATGGCCCAGCACAATGTTATATTTCTAGAAAAAGCTGACCATTGCCATAGATTTAAAAGCCTGTGCATTGTCTGTGACTATATTTCTAGGACAGTCGAACCTAGACAAGATGTTTTCTTCTAAGAAGTCTATAACTACTGAATCAATGGCCTTCCTTGTTGGGATAGCTTCTACCCATTTGGTGAAATAGTCTGTAGTGGTCAGAATCCATCTATGTTGGGCACTTGAATGAGGATTTATCCCACCTATGAAGCCAAGTCCCCATTGCTGAAAAGGAGCTTCTGTCTTGACTGGGACTAATGGCATCGTTGGTAGCTTATGTTTTCCTGTAAAAAATTGACAAGGGCTACAAGCTCGTACCTTAGAATTGACATCTGGGAAAATTTTAGGCCAGTAATAACCAGCCCTCAGAATTTTATATGCCGTAGCTCTTCAAGCATGGTGTCCTCCACAGACTCCTTCATGAAATTGACTTATAACTTCTTTTGTTTTCGATTTGACCAGACAGACCAAGAGGAAACCAAGCGGGTCTTTCCATTATAATCGTTTTTCGGAAATACAGTATTTTACTGCATGCAGCTTCAGTGTTCTAGCTTTGGATGGAGACAAGTCAGCAGGACATTTCAAAGTTAATAAGTATGTTACTATGTCCTTGTACCAATTCGACGCCGCGAATTTCTCTTTGATCCTGTTTTCTACCATTTGGTCCTCAAGTTCATTCACGTCTACCCATCCTTCTTCCTCCTGAGAACTTTTTATCCCAAGAGCCCTGAAATTGGATTCATCTAAAAGCTTAGCTAAACCTTATCCCTTTACCAATTTGGTTGGTTTAACCTCCAATTTGAACTCCTTTACCATCACTGTCTGCTTGAACCAAGATATCTTTTACAACACTAGTGGGTACATATGAAATCACTTTAGAATGCAAAACATAAGTTCTGAAATATTTCAATGCTTTTACCATGGCATACACTTTCTTTTCCATTATATTATATTTAAGCTCAGCATCTCGGAGACTTTTACTAAAGAAGACTATCGGTTGCTCGAAACCTTCTTCGTTCTTCTGAAGGAGTACAACGACAAACGTGTGTTCAGAGGCACATGAAAAAATAAGAAAATCTTTGAGATAATCTGGGCTCACTAGTACTGGTGCCTCACTTATGACCTTTTTAATATAGGCAAAGGATGCCTTAGCTTCTGCTGTCCATTTTACTTCACTGTTTTTTCTAAGCATATATGTAATCAATTTAACAATTTCAGCGAAGTTAGGAATAAATCTTCTCAAGAAATTTATTTTTCCTAAAAATGATTGAATTTCTTTCACATTCCTAGGAATAGCTATTGTATCTATAGCCTCTACTCTTTTAGGATCAATCCTAATCCCATTTCGGGATACGATGTGACCCAACAACTTGCCTTCCTGCATAGCGAAATGAGACTTTTTAGGGTTTAAGGATAGACCAAACCTGCGGCATTTTTCAAATGTTTGTTTGAGATGAATCATATGGTCTTCATCCGATATAGAAAAAATAGTAAGATCATCCAAATAGATAACTACAAACTTGTCCCATTCGCCGACGAAAGAAATATCCATTGCGCATTGAAAAGTAGCTCCTGCATTCATTAGTCCAAACGACATTTTATCATACATAAATGTGCCCCAAGGAGTGGTAAATGCGGTTTTTTATTTGTCAAGATCACTGACGGAAATCTGATTATAACCTGAAAATCCGTCAATCATGGACATTCTATTAGCCCCCACTACTTTTTCAAGAACATGGTCCATTTCAGGTAGAGGGTAATTATCTTTGAGAGAAGATTTATTAAGATTCCTGAAATCAACACATAATCTAATTTCCCCATTTTTCTTTCTAATTGGGACCAAATTAGCTACCCAATCAGATTATCTTAGGGGTACAATTATCTTAGCGTCAAGAAGTTTTTTGACTTCTCGTTTGATGACAGGTAATAAAATGGGATTAAATTGTCGGATCTTTTGTTTAAAAGGTTTGACATCTGGTTTGAGAGGTATTTTATGTTCAATTATAGAAGTGTCATATGTTTTCAGTTCTTCGTACGACCATGTGAAAACATCTTTATATTTTCTTAACAACTCCGTGTATTTATTCTTGTTTTTTGTTGATAAATATTTGGAAAGTTTAACCATTCAAGGGTTATCTTCAGTTCCTATATTACAATCTTCAACCTCCTCTAGTTGGGGCTATAGAGTAGTTTTAGAGGGGATATCATATTTATTAAAAAGTCTTTCCAAAGGGATTAGACCCTTGGGGATTTGGTTGTTCTTGAGAACAAGCATTCGATGGTTTGCAATTTTATCATGAAATTCCTTAGAATCCTCCCCTTCTTGCAAGTGAGATCTTAGGTGACTTCAGACAGTAAGTTGTAGTAAGAGTGAGTAGGGGGAAGACTTGTATCAGAGAGATTCAAAGGTCTGTCGTAAACATCAGTTTCCTAAGAGAATGTGGAAGAAGACGTCTAAGTGCAAGATCTTCCTATGTTCAAACGCAGAAAACCAGAGAAAACAATAATGCCACAATAAATCCTTTATCACAACAGAATTTCCATAATCCGTGTGAATCAGTCGATCATGAACTCTCTTAGTATATGATGAAAACTTAGATGGAGTAAGAAGACTGTCTGTTATAAAATAAGAAATCTCATATACAGATGCATGACTCGAACTCTAGAATGTCTGCTAAAACTTTACAATCAGGAGCTGCACTCTACCATCAATGCTTACAAAATACAAAAAATGAGCCTATATACTGAGGAGATTTCACTTAACAGAGGCGTACCTAGTCACCGAGGGCTAGGTGTCTTTTCAGTCAAACTCGTACTAGAATCCTTCTTCACGCGCCATCTTAACTGTGCATGGCTCCTGTAGGGAGGGTAGCTGAGCCATTAAGTTCCAAGCTAGCGTGCACAAACTTCTCTACCTCTTCGAAGACTTCGGCATGGCTTCTTTGGAAAAATCGGTACACATGACCCTTTCAAGTAGACCGCCTGCCAGAACCTCCATTCCCACACTTAATGATTGAAAGGAGGTTTCAACCACCCGCTCTTACCGTCATTTATTCTAGGGGAGAAATAGTATTGAGATTGGATCTGATGGCGCTTGGAGATCGCGATGATCTCCTCTGTAACTAAACTTGGTGCCTTTGGCCCCTCTTGCACAAATCTCTTTCTCTCCCAGGTGACCACGGGCTATGACCCTGTGCTTACCCCCAAAGGTGCTTTCAGCGTTCACGGATATGAAAGGGATGATCCTTGCTTCTTGAAATCGCGATGAGTGAAATGTCGAAACGGTTTAATCTGGCGCCACGCGTCCTTCAAATCTGACGGTCCTAAACTCACCCGACGCTTCTGTGGGCCCCAGGTCCTGAGCGCTATCGTCACTTCACGTATCAGGGGTATGAGGGAGCTGCTTCTTGTGCTTCGAAAACGCGATGGGCGAGAAGGCGGGGAGCCTCATCACACATTAGGTGTCCCCTTTAGATGGACGACTGAGATTGTTCCTCAATATTGTGGGCCCAACTTTAGTTGCTATCAATACTTCGGGGTTCAGGGTTTCGATATGTCCAAAGACATAAAACCTTCACCCTTTGAACTCTCGACTGCAGAAAAGCCGAAATGACCAGATCTCGTGCCATGTGCCCCTTGGGATGAACGACTGTCATCCATTCCTGAACATGATATGGGCATTATTCCTTGCGCTAACCTTGGTGCAGTTTTGCTAATCGCGATTTCCTGCCAACCGTTGATCTGATCCTTTGGATACATCCTAACTACTGAAATCAGAGTGCTCGCTCGCTTGATCTGGGCCCAAAATGGATTTCGTCTGTGAATCGCGCTCGACGCTCATCGCGCCATTTGCAGACCTGATCGCTTTTGTGCTTCAGACAAGAAATATTACTAACATTAGGCTCCATGGGGGATAGATTCGTCCCTGTGATGCTCTAAGGACTCATTTTGCAGTTCCAGTGCCTTGTTGATGGGCTATGGAGTCATTTACTAAGCCGAAACAATAAAAGTAAAACAAAGAATAGAAAGGAAAATATTTACAAAACACAGGGGCCACCAAAGGCTCAGACAAAACATTTTTTAAGAAAATGCCCATTTATTGGGTTGTTGAAAACCTCTTCATGTTCCAAATCTTGCAGTCGATATGTATTATTTGAGAAAACTTCAGAGATTTTGAATTTTTTGTGCTTTCCCTTATCTTTTTTAGGAGCATCCCATTTCAGCACCACGTCTCCTATCCGAAATTCTTCCCTCTTGACCTTCTTATCGAAAACCTGCTTGATCCTCTGCTAATGATCCTGAATTTTGTCCATTGCCTGCTCTTTGGCCTGCTGGACTTCTACCAGTTAATGAATTCTTTTGATCATGTCATTAGGCTCTTCTTGATAATCCTGGAAGAATTTCACTACGGGAATGGCCAACTAAGAAGGGAAGACAACTTCTGCTCCGTAGACTAAATGGAAAGGGGAGATGCCTATAGATCTCTTTGTGGTCACCTGATCATCCCATAGAGAGAATTTCAACTTCGAGTTCCAAGCCCTTTTGTTGTCCTCCAGTAATATTTTAATGATCCTTATTAGGATTTTATTGGAGAATTCTACTAAACCATTGCCTTGTGGATAATATGGGGTGGATTGAATCAGTTTGATCCCGAACTGCTCACATAACTTGGCTAATGGCTCAGACCTGAAAGCGGTTGCATTATCAGTGACAATCTTACTTGGGTAATCAAACCTTATGATGAGGGCCTCCAGGAACCCAATGATTACCTTGTGGGAAGCACTCCCGGTGGGGATGGCTTCGATCCACTTAGTAAATAAATCTGTGGCAGTCAAGATCCATCTGTGCTGCCCACTAGAAGTAGGGTGGATTTCTCCAATAAAATCCAGGCCCCATTGCTGGAAAGGTCCCGAAACAACTACAGGCTGTAAAGGCAGAGACTTGAGCTGTTGCTTTCCTGAAAATATTTGGCATGTGATACAGGCTCTAACTCCTCTATGGACATTAGCGAATAAGGTGGGCCAATAGTACCCAGCTCTGAGAATTTTGTGGGCTGTATTCTTCCAGGAATGGTTCCCTCCACACAGGTCGTTGTGAAATTCGACCATGATCCTGTCGGCCTCTTGTGGGTCCATGCATTTTAAAAGAACCCCCAGGGGGTCTTTCCAATATAAAATTTGATCAATAAGGCAGTACCTGACTGCCCTGAGCTTCAGAACTCTTGCTTTGTTTCTTTGTAGGCCATCTAGGGGCCGCAACTCCTACAGAAAATATATGACATCCTTATACCAAGGAAATCAAGACAATGGGGGCTCTCTTTGAGGGTCTATTTTAGACAACTTACCCCACTGAATTCTTGAGCATTCATTCATGAAACTTACCCCCAAATCTTGGCAATTGGTTTCAACCAGTAGCTTGTCCAAGACTTGACCTTTGGTCAATTTGGTAGGCCTTATTTCCAAGTCAAACTCCAGGATCTTGGCTATCCATTTACTTCTCCTCCCGTCTATGTTGAACTATACCAGGATGTCCTTCACAGAGGTCAAAGGAACATAAGAGGTCACCTTTGAGTGAAAGACATAGACTCTGAAATCCTTGAGATATTTCACTAAAGCATAGGCCTCTTTCTCCATGATTTCATACCTGAGCTCTACATCTCTTAATGCCTTGTTGAAGAAGGCGATAGGCTGCTCTTGCCCTTCCTCTTTTTTCTGCAGCAAGACCGCTGCTACTGTATCAAAAGAAGTGAAAGAGAAGATTAGGAAATCTTTGGAATAGTCGGGACTGATCAGCACAGGTGCCTCAGTCAATGCTCTTTTTATTTGGACAAAAGATTCCCTGGGTTCAGCCGTCCATTTTACTTTGTTTCCCTTCTTGAGCATAGTTGTGATGTGTTTCACCAGTTCAACAAAATTCGAGACGAATCTCCTCAAAAAATTAATCTTCCCCAAAAAGGCCTGAATTTCCTTCTTTGACCTGGGAAGTGGTAGGGTCCAAATTGCCTCCACTCTGCTAGGATCAATCCTCACTCCTTCCACTAATACTATATGGCCTAACAGCTTCCCCTCCTCCATAGAAAATAAATATTTCTTGGGATTTATGGAAAGGTCGAACCTCCGACACTTTGAAAAAACCTTTCTCAGGTGACAACAATGCTCTTTGTCAGACCTAGAGAAAACAATTATGTCATCCAGATAGATCACCACAAACCTATCTTTCTCCCTGATGAAGGCTATGTCCATGGCAAGCTGAAATGTCGCTCCTGCATTCATCAGTACAAATGGCATTTTGGCATACATGAATGTGCCCCAAGGGGTGGTGAAGGTTGTCTTTTCTCTGTCTTCAGGCATGACCGATATCTGATTATAGCCAGAAAAACCGTCGATCATGGAAATCCTAGATGCACCAGTTACCCTCTGTAATATGTGCTCCATGTTGGGCAGGGGATAATTTTCTTTCTTTGAGCTCCTGTTCAGGTTCCTGAAGTCGACAAAAATCTTGATTTCTCCACTTTTCTTTCTTACCAAAACCAAATTGGCCACTCATTCAGAATATCTCAGGGGGACGATGATTTGGGCCTCCAACAACTTATTTAATTCTTTCTCCATGACAGGAAACAACATGGGATTTATCTGTCTTAGCTTATACCTAAATGGATTAGCCTCTTCCTTCAGTGGGATCTTTTGTTCGATGATGGATGTGTCATATGTCTTGAGGTCTTCGTAGGTCCATGCAAACACATCAGCAAATTCTTTCAGCAACTCAGTATATTCATCCCTCTGTTCTGTGGTCAAACTGTTTGACAACTTGACAAATTTAGGATCCTCTTGTGTGCCAATGTTGCACTCGGATGTATCAACATATTTATCCGAAACCCTACCCTTTACTGCCACATCATTCCCATCGAACAATATTTCTAAAGGAATAAGGACCCTCAGAATGTGATTGCTAGGTAGATGAATAATCTGGTGGTTAGCAATTTTATTTTAAAACACCTCAGGGTGAGGGTCACCTTCTGTGTCAGGATCCTAATCAATGTGCAATGTAGAAAATTCATCAACAGATTGGAGAAATATTTCGATTTCCAGATCATCTTCGAATACCTTCCAATGCTTGACATTGTCTGGTACAGAGGGCTTATATTTTATTTCAACATCAGAGTTGACCATAGGTGGCAGAGGAACTTTGAGCAAACTGGCTGAGACAGCTAAAGAATCGGCCACAACATTATCCTCCCTTGGAATAAAAGAGATATTGAAGGCTGAGAAGAAATTTTCAATTACTTCCCATGCTTCATTCCTGTAATTTTTGAGTCGAGGGTGCTTATCCTGATAAGCGCTTCCGATCTGTTGGACCACCAACTCTGCATCTCTAAACACTACTATCTCCTGAATTCCCATTTCCCTTGAAGCTCTTAATCCTAGAACAAGGGCTTCATACTCTGCCACATTGTTGGTGGTTTCAAATTCTAATTTGTATGACAGAGATAGAGTTTCCTAGGCAGGTGACACAAAAAACACCCCAGCACCAGTGCCTTCCCTGGAACAGGCTCCATCAAAAAACATTTTCCAAACGGGGGTGATGGAAGGAGGAATTTCACGAGGAGAGGTGGGTTTCTTTCTAAGTTCAAGAGGAGGCTCGGGAGCATGAGTGAGTTGCAGTAAACTAGAACCTAAATCAGTGTCCAAGGTGAAAATGGGATGGTTTGTAGGATTGGCTTCATCACTAATTATATAGGCCAATTGGGCTTCCCTATATAGCCTCCTATGTTCTCCTCCAAACACTGGGATAGTAGCATATGTGAGTTCCATCTGCAAGGTTCCCCCTAGTTTTTTTATCCAAGATATTGATAACAACATACCGAATTTGGGGGGGACATCAGCCACTACAATATCCATGACCACACTTTTCATGGGCAACTGGAACAAGGTCACGACCAGGTCTTTGATAACTTCTAGACACTAAACTTTCCTAGAGTCGAAGGAATAGAGGTCATGATAGGCTCAGGTGAATTCTAGACCTAACTCTTGCATGACAGTTTTGGGCATGAGGTTGTGAGAGGCCCCTGAATCCATCAAGAAGTTGTGCAGTACCTTGTCATGTATGTTCAAGGAAGTGTAGAAGGTAGGGGATGAGTCATTCTTGTCTTCTACCATAGGACCTAGAATAACTGCAGGCTTTTCATCTTGCAAATTGATGGAGTCTGTGGGAAGGCTTGAGACCTCAGACAATAAAATCTCAGAGAAACATTTCTTGAACCCTTCATGTTTAATCAATTCGGTTAGGGGCACAGGGATTCTAATTTTTTGAATTTCATGCTCAAAATTAAAAGAAGATGTAAGCTTTTGGATTTCTCTTATTTCGGGGGCATGACTCTGGACTATGGGAGAGAGGGGTTGGTGGTTTTTACCTCTATACTATCTGCTACTTCATTGGTAGGCCTCTCTGTTCTAGTGGACTTCTCAGGAACATTAGGTGTTACTTCCTTCTTCTGAGACCTCAGGTCATACCTGCCTTGGCGGCCAATAGTCTTGCCCTCCTTGCTCAGTTCATTTAGCTAACTGTCCATGAGGGACTCCTCGTATGTTGATTGAGTGAAATGAGGAAAAGGATGAGTGTCTCCGAAGCAATGGATTTCAGGATCAAGCTCACCTGCTTCCCCTTCTTCTTCCTCGAACATAAAATTGTTTTGAAAAGGAGCCTGAATCTTATGGTCTTCTCTGTCTCTTCCTTTCTCTCTTTGCACATTCGGGGGAGTAAAATTGTTTGACCTCCTGAAACCTCCTTTGTTTTCAGAATTTTGAGGGCCTTTGTATGCCTGCCTCCCCTCGACCTTCATTCTCTCCATCTCTGCAGATAGAGACTTCACCATTTTGGTCAGCTCATCCACTTGAGGGTGGGGCACCAATGGGCCAGAAGTTGAGGCTTCCAGCCTTCCCTTTCTTCTATCTATGTCAGCCTTGTTCCTCAATCTATCAGCTGCTAATACATTGGATTCCACTTCTATGGCCGCATATTTCATTTGAGCTAAGGAAGTGGCTCTTCTTTCCCTCAATAAAAGACAGAAATCGGGTCCAAACGCGCTATCATAGGAAATTTTGGTCGAGGCTTTTGAGGGTTTTATTTATGCAGGGATTTTATTATACATCTTATTGAATGTTTTGGAGAAGTCTGAGATAGAGTCTCCTTCCATCTTATTCAAAGACCCGAACTCTGTCATGTAATACATGAAATCCTTCCTGTCCCCCCACTTCCTCAAGAAAGCACTATCCAGGGCTTCGATCCCAGCAATAGTTCCAGGGGCCAACCCTCTAAACCACTTCCTCACCTCGCCATCTAGGCTCTAGATGAAGACTCTCATCCAGACATCCTCATTTTCAATGTTCAAGTTGTCTGCATAACTATAGAATGCAGCCAGATGCTCTTCAACAGTTACATCTCCTTCCCCAGTGAACTTGGGCATATACTTCAAGTAATCTCCAGCAGGGAGAGGATTCATAGGATGAGGTAGGATTAAGGGGGCATATCTGGCAGCGACTATGGAATCCATTCTATTTAGAGGGGGATTAGCACTAGCCATAGGGATATTAGGTGGAGGAGAAGGAGTTCATGAAGGGGCTACTAGGAATGAGTCTCGAAGTGGAGTGGGAAACAAGAGGGGATTTAAGGAGAAGGCTAATGAGCTCAAGTCAGCAGGTGCTCCTCTTTGTGCAGGAGTGGGGAAATATTCTATAGTCCCGGGTCTACACCAAAGGTACAACTTCAGAGGAGAGGGGAGTGACAAGGATTTCTCCCTCCAATCCCAGACTAGGAGGGGAAAACTCAACAGGAACACTCCCAAAATTCAGGAAACGGGAAACCTATGAAGGAGGTCGATTAAGAAACTGAGGAGGAGAAAATGGAGTTCTTACAGAAGGACATGGCGGATTACCTATTTCGGCGATGGAAGCTTCTTCTTCAGGGGCCTTTCCTTTTCTGAGAACTACCTCTGGCTCAGTTTCAGGTGTAGATAGAGGCAGTTGTGGGTGAGACCACGTGTGTCTACCTCTGAAAGCCACAATTAACATGACAAGTTTTCCACAGTGGAGTCATCACAATGGATTCACCAGGTGTAGAGTAGCAATCTTCAAAGGCTCGGATGCCTGATGCACCTTCAGAATCAGAGGCTTAATGTCGTTCAATCCCGAGGAAAATTTTCAACTTTGTCCCCGACAACGGCGCCATAAATGTTAGCATCAGAAGTCACCCTTGGATTGCAGCAGGAGAAGAGCCCGACACCCATCAGTTTATGTCACGATTTGTTTAATGGGGTGATCAGATGGAGGTTAACTCAAACGATGTGGTCTTAACTCCAGAACTAGGCCAGGCATACATGGGCAAGTGAGGTCTTAGGTGACTTCAGACAGTAAGTTGTAGTAAGAGTGAGTAGGGGGAAGACTTGTATCAAAGAGATGAAAAGGTCTGTCATAAACATCAGGTTCCTAACAGACTATGGAAGAATACATCTAAACGCAATATCTTCCTACGTTCAAACGCATAAAACTAGAGAAAACAATAATGCCACAATAAATCCTTTATCACAATAGAATTGCCATAATCCGTGTGAATCAGTAGATCAAAAAATCTCTTAGTATAAGATGAAAACTTAGATGGAGTAAGAAGACTGTCTATTATAAAATAAGAAATCTCATATACAGATGCATGACTCGAACTCTAGAATGTTTGCTAAAAATTTACAATCGGGAGCTGCGCTCTACCATCGATGCTTACAAAATACAAAAACTGAGCCTATATACTTAGGAGAATTCACTTAACAGAGGCGTGCCCAGTCACCGAGGGCTAGGTGTCTTTTCAGTCAAACTCGTACTAGAATCCTTCTTCACGCGCCATCTTAACTACGCATGGCTCCTGTAGGGAGGGTAGCTGAGCCATTAAGTGCCAAGCTAGCGTGCGTAGACTTCTGTGTCTCTTTGAAGACTTTGACTTGGCTTCTTTGGAAATATCAGTACACAGGACCCTTTCGAGTAATGATCTAAAAATGAAGAAGACTTGAAAATCTTGAAATTATTTGCAAGTAAATGTTATGTGTTAAAAGTAAATGGATCAATTTTGCAAAACATTAATTTAAGGATTACTCATGCAAGATACAAATAGACAGCATCATAATCAATGAACATAAGCACATAAACACAACAATTGATAAAGGAGTTCACCCCTCTCTTGGGCTACATCTCCTGGTCCAACTTCCAATGGATCATTATTATTAATTTCTCAAAGTGCTAAAAAACATGCCTTACAATGCTCAAAATGACCAACAAACTGCTCCAATGGCTTCAGAGTGTCCAAAAACCCCTAGCTGGGATTTTTCGGCACCTCAATCGGTCGAAAAACGAAGAAGTTAGGCCTCCTGGAAGTCCCCCCTTCAAGCTTGTTGTCTTTGCATCTACAAAACGCACCCTTGTTACATGAACCTGGCACACACGCAATTTAAAGCGTGAAAACCCAGCACTGGGCACAACCACGCCAATGGTGCAAACTGTAGGACGGTTATGGGCGCGCCAGCCCCTAACTGCCTAGCACCTGGGCACGTGGAGGTCATATGACCTTGCACATTGGCAAAAAGGGATAATGTTTAACGAGCCAATGGCCAAGCGCCAAGTACTGGGCGCATTCAAAACCATGCCAAACGTTATAACCAAAATGTAAAAAATCTCACGCTTACATAAGAGTCATATGGTTTTTAAAATGTAATATGACTGAACTCTATTATATCCGCGTGCATACACATATATAGTGGCCACATGTAATAACTATACAACCACGGACCGGGGCTAAGCCCCGGCTCGAACCCTGCCCATATATACAAACATTCGATTTTAAATATAATGCAAACAATCATATGGTAAGTAACAATGTAAGGGTGTATTGGTCGTGCAGACTTTGTTAAAGCGTTACACCGGTGGAGAGGTCCGAGGTTTGACCCCCACAGACCCATAAAATTTTACTCAAACCAATATCCAATAAAGGGGTGCCACGTGGTAGCCCATGAATGGGCCACGTGGCACCTTACCATTGATCAAGAATATGCCACATGTCGCATTCCGATTCATCCAACTATCAGCCACATCACCTCTGCCATGTTAGTGTACGGTCGTATAGCCCTGCGACGTCAGCCTGTACGGACTGTACAGTCAACGTCCCCTTTTTTGTCTATTTGACATTCTGAACAGATTGCAATAGCTATCGCTCCCAACGCCTATTTGAGACGAAACGAGTTGTGTCGGGTTCGCAACGATGAGGACTACACTCTTGTTTGGTTTGAAGCGATTCCGAGTACTTTGAATTTTTGAGCAAAATTTGATCCCCTGATCACACCTCCCCATTGGGAAGCTTTTGGACCTCCAAAAGACTATTTTTCAGTATATGTGAAGATGAGGGTATAGTTCCCTCACCCTTCCAACCTCAATACACTTGTCTTTGCTTGGATTCGTCCCTTTAAGACCAAATCGAAGATACTCCACATTTCCTCGTTTTGAAGTTCGCATTCTCCTATCAAGGATGGTGTCTTCATGCAGTTCTGTAAGATACTCTGGGGACAAATCATCTATGGAAGGAATCTGAACATGCTCTCCTTGATCATCAATTAATGGAGGCTCATACAATTTCAAATTCTCAACATTAACAACTGCATACATCTGCATATAAGGAGGCAAATCTAAACGAAAAGCATTGTTACCAATCTTGTCGATAATCTTGAAAGGACCATATTGAATCGGTTTCAACTTTTTACCTTCTCCTTTAAGCCTCTCCTTACTGATGTAAAGGAAAACTTCATCTCCAACTTGGAAACTGTGATCAACACGATGCTTGTCATGTCTCATCTTGTACTTCGCTTGACTCTTTTCCAACTGTTGTTGCACCACTTGATGTATCGACTGAATTTGTTCAATGAACATTTCTACCATATCAATGTCATATTGACCATCAACAGCAATATCTTTCCCAAAGATAAAATATAAAGGAGACTTGGGAAAATAGCCAAAACATGCTTCAAATGGCGACGTTTGAGTCGAAGAGTGCTTAGCTCGATTGTACGCATGCTGAATGTAGTGTAAATGCTCATCCCAAAGTT
>ML784228.1:461474-472789 GCA_009831015.1 Picea engelmannii | reverse complement strand
TCAATTTGACGTATCCAATTATCTAACTTCTCAGCATTAACTTCTCCATTGTATATTGGCAATTCAAATTTTATATCAAGATTTAATGAAGGAATTTGCGAAGGAGTTTTACCATGCCCCTTTGGAGAATTTGGAATAGGTCTCGAACTTGTAGAAGAAGAAGAAGAAGAAGAAGAAGATGGAGGAGAGGGTGGTGGAGAAGCACCATTCCCTCCATTTCCATTTGGAGTTTTGTCACCACTGCTTCCCTTATGCCTTGAAGGGTTGGAGCCTTCACCTTGCAACATTATGTTCCTTTCCATCAAGATCTTCATCATCTCTCTCATCTCCATGAAATCATTTCTGAGATATTCATCTTCTGCAGGAACACGCTCATGACTTTCTGCATGAGCCATACTTGGTGAATGCCTCCTTGAAACTTGTGGTGATTGTATATGCTTCCTCCTTGAAGGATGAGAACTTGGCTCCACAAGTTGACCTTCCCCTCTTGTGAGTTTCAAACTTGTGAGCATCAGAAACAAAACACTTGCAAACAATCAAGTCTTCAAAAACCAGTGCTCTGATACCAACTTGATCTAAAAATGAAGAAGACTTGAAAATCTTGAAATTATTTGCAAGTAAATGTTATGTGTTAAAAGTAAATAAATCAATTTTGCAACACATTAATTTAAGGATTACTCATGCAAGATACAAATAGACAGCAGCATAATCAATGAACATAAGCACATAAACACAACAATTGATAAAGGAGTTCACCCCTCTCTTGGGCTACATCTCCTGGTCCAACTTCTAATGGATCATTACTATTAATTGCTCAAAGTGATCAAAAACATGCCTTACAATGCTCAAAATGACCAACAGACTGCTCCAATGGCTTCAGAGTTTCCAAAAACCCCTAGCTGGGCTTTTTTGGCACCTCAATCGGTCGAAAAATGAAGAAGTTAGGCCTCCTGGAAGTCCCCCCTTCAAGCTTGTCGTCTCTGCATCTACAAAACACACCCTTGTTACATGAACCTGGCACACACGCAATTTAAAGCATGAAAAACTAGCACCGGGTGCAATCACGCCAACGGTGTGAACTTTAGGATGGTTATGGGCACGCCATCCCCTAACCGCCTAGCACCTGGGCACGTGGAGGTCATATGACCTTGCGCATTAGAAAAAAGGGCTAATGTTTAACGAGCCAATGGCCAAGCTCCAAGTACCGGGCGCATTCAAAACCATGCCAACCGTTATAACCACAATGTAAAAAAATCCCACGCTTACATAAGAGTCATATGGTTTTTAAAATGTAATATGACTGAACTCTATTATATCCGCGCGCATACACATATATAGTGGCCACATGTAATAACTATACGACCACGGGCCGGGGCTAAGCCCTGACCCGACCCCTGCCCATATATACAAACATTCGATTTTAAATATAATGCAAACAATCATATGGTAAGAAACAATGTATGGGCGTATTGGTCGTGCGGACTTTTTTAAAGCGTTACACCAGTGGAGAGGTCCGGGGTTCGACCCCCATGGACCCATAAAATTTTAATCAAACCAATATCCAATAAAGGGGTGCCATGTGGAAGCCCATGACTGGGCCATGTGGCACCTTACCATTGATCAAGAATATGCCACGTGTTGCATTCTGATTCACCCAACTATCAGCCACATCACCTCTGCCACGTCAGCGTATGGTCGTACGGCCCTGCCACGTCAGCCTATACGGACTGTACAGTTAGCGTCCCCTTTTTTGGTTGTTTGACATTCCGAACAGATTGCAATATCTCTCGCTCCTGACGTCTGTTTGAGACGAAATGAGTTGCATTGGTTTCACAACGACGAGGCCTATGATCTCGTCTAGTTTGACCGCCTACTAGACCCTCCATTCCCACACTTAATGAATGAAAGGAGGTTTCAACCACCCGCTCTTGCCGTCATTTATTCCAGGCAAGAAATAGTATTGAGATCGGATCCGATGGCACCTGGAGATCGCGATGATCTCCTCTGTAACTGAACTTGGTGCCTCTGGCCCCTCTTGCACAACTCTCTTTGTCTCCCAAGTGACTACGAGCTATGACCCTGTGCTTACCCCCAAAGGTTATTTCGGCGTTCGCAGATATGAAAGGGTTGATCCTTTCTTCTTGAAATTGCGATGAGAGAAACATCGAAAGGGTTTAATCTGGTGCCACATGTCCTTCAAATCTGACGGTCCTAAACTCACCCGACGCCACTGCGGGCCCCAGGTCCTGAGCTCTCTCTTCACTTTGCGCATCAGGGGTATGAGGGAGCTGCTTCTTGTGCTTAGAAACAGTGATGGGCGAGAAGGCAGGGAGCCTCATCACACACCAGGTGTCCCCTTTAGATGGATGGCTAAGACTGTTCCTCGATATTGTGGGCCCAACTTTAGTCGCTATCGCTACTTCGGGGTTCGGGGTTTCGAGATGTCTAAAGACATAAAACCTTCACCCTTTGAACTTGCGACTACCGAAAAGTCGACGTGACTAGATCTTGTGCCACATGCCCCTTGGGATGAACGACTATCATCCATTCCCGAACATGATATGAGCGTTATTCCTTGCACTAACCTCGCCGCAGTTTTGCTAATCACGATTTCCTACCAACCGTTGATCTAATCCTTTGGATACATCCTGAATACTGAAATCAGAGTGCTCGCTTGCTTGATCTGGGCCTGAAATGGATTTCTTCTGTGAATCGCACTTGGTGCTCATCGCGCCACTTGCAGACCTATTGCTCTTGTGCTTCAGAAGAGAAATGTTACTAACACATTGTTTGTACAATATACATTCCACTGGAGCCTATATGAAAAAGGAATAACAAATTGATCACCGAGAGACATAAGTAGTGCTCCTGCACCGGCTCCAAGATAGGAGGAAGCACCATCAAAATACATTTTCCATACTCCTGTGCTATACACATTTTTCTCTATTTCTTTCTTTTCACTTTTTTCTTCTATACATTTATCATCTACATCTACTTCAAAATCATCATCTAAAGATAATATACAATTTCCTAAATCTTGGTCGGCAATATAAAATGGATGTTTGTTGGGGTTATTCGGGTCACCTACAGTAAATGCCAACCTAGTCTCCCTGTAAAGACGAGTGAATTGGCCTCCGAAAACTGGGATTGTAGCATATGTCATATCTAGTTGGAGAGAGCCTCCAAGCTTGACGCCCCATGATCTAGATAATAGCATACCATACTTAGGGGGAATGTCAACGACTACTACATCCATAAGAATACTTTTAGCAGGTATTTGAGCCAAACCTACCACTAGGTCTTTAATCATACCTATGCATTTTACCTTCCTCGAATCGAAAGAATATAAATCACCATAGGGTCTTGTGATTTCGAGACCAAGTTTTTCCATTATTTCCTTTGGCATAACATTGTGGGAAGCTCCGGAATACAACATACAATTATGGAGAAGGTGATCAAACAGGGTTAGTGTAATATAAAAAGGAGCCACTGTATCTCTTGCACCTTCGACGTGTGGACTAAAAACTAATATAAGTTTGTCATCCTCTAAGTTAATAGTGTCGGCCTGACTTTCATCTTCGGAAAAATTAATCATTTTGGCGATTTGTTTTCTGTATACGGGATTTTTAGCTAAATCAACAAGGGGAATAGGAATTTTGATTTTATTTATTTTGTTTTCCAAATTAAAGTTTCCTAGAGCCTTGTCATTTTCGACGTTCGGGGCTTCCATACCTTTCTTCTCAGTTTTACGTTGATATGTGACCTTGTTTTCTTTAATAGGAGCTTGTGTCTTCACAGGAAGTGTTCCTACTAGTTCTAACTGTACAGGTTGTGTATCAGCTATGTTTCTTTTTGCAGACTATTTATCTGCAACTTTTGGAGTTACCTCATCGGTTTTGTTTCTTGGCAAACTCTTTTTTGTCGGAACATTTTGGAGATTTTTATTTCTTGGTCTCAAATTATACTTTCCCTGTAATTCAGCAATAACATCATCTGCAACATTTTGATATGTAAAATCATCAGTCATATTGTTACTGACCTGTTCTTTCGAAGTACTTTCTTTACTTAAAGATGCTTCATAATCCTGTCTTGATAAATAAGGGGATTTATTATCATCACCAAGGTTACTAATATCTTCATCGATTTCTTCAAAATCTCCTAAATCTTTTTCTCCGATGTAGTTTTCACTTTTAAAAGGCATTTGAATTTTTTGATCTTCATTTTTAATTATTTTCCGTGGTCCCTGAGGTTCAGGATTTCTTCAAAAATCTTTTCTGGGGAAATTATCTCTTTTCGATTTCTCTAGTTCCATTTCGATATATTGTTTGAAAGTTCTCTAATGACCCTAGCCATCTCTTCTATTCTATCTCCCGAGGATTTTCCTGACCCTGAAGGTCCACCTTGCTCTTTAAATTTTTTATTTTCTTTGTTTCCAGTTTCAGTCTTTGCTTTAAGTTCCCCTGATGCCATCATATTAGATTCAATTTCAAGTGCATCATCCTACATTTTGGTGAGATCTGTTGATCTCCTTTCTCTTAATAATAAAGAAAAGTCAAGGTCAAAAGCGCCAGCAAAATTCACTTTTACCACAGGTTGTGAAGGTTTAACTTCCACTGGATTTTTATTATACAACTTATTGAACCTCTGTGTGAATTCTAGAACTGACTCAGAGTTTTTCTTTCTGAGGGCTCTGAATTCAGTTAAGTAGTAGAGGTGATCCTTCCTCTCTCCCCATTGTCTAATAAATGCACTTTCAAGTTCTTCATAGATCTTAAAGATCCAGCTGCTAAAGATCGAAACCAGGTCCTCACCTGTCCCTCAAAAGTTTGAACAAGTAGTCTGGAATAAACATCTTCATGTTCTATTCCAAGTATGTCAACAAATTGATCAAAAACGTTTATATGTTCTTGGGCAGTCAAATCACCCTCCCCTGTAAATTTTAGAAGGCTTTTCATATAATTCTCAGGGAGATCATGAAGAGGAACAGGCAGAACAAGGGGAGCATATATAGTGTCCACTTTAGAGAAAATCCCAGGAAGCGGTACTTGACCACCTCTAGCTCCAGCACCTCCTTGTGCAGCCATGGTTAGATTTGGAACTGAATTTTGGACAGTGTGAGGAGATAATTCTCGAAAAACTGGAGAACAAACTTCAGGAAATGAGAAAATATCAAATGAGGGGGGAAGTGAAAGTGATCTTTCAAGAGTTCTCGATGAGTTTGATTGCGCAAAGTTAGGCTAATCAATAGTATATGTAGATAAAAAAACTTGTTTAAGTGATTTTCTAGATTTTAAATTTTTTTCCGGATTAGAGACTGGCGATGTCTGTTTGCTATCTGGTTTTTTTCTGGTGTTCTTTCGGCTACTAGCCAGTTCAATTATTGTGGATTCGCCAAGTGAAAAATAATAGCCTTAGAAGGTTTTTTATTCTTGTTCACAATCAACAATAGAAAATGTCAAAGTCGTTCTTCCCAGGGAAAATATATGTTTCTTCGTTCCCCGGCAATGACGCCAAAAAGATGTTGTTCTTGAGTTTATGTTTTAAGGCTATAAAACATATCGTCAAGGCATCCGTTAATGATTTAAAGAAGTGATTTGGAATTAAAGAATCAAAGAAATATCAGAGTAGATTCAGTTTCTCAACTACCTCTGTCTTGCTTTCTGTTGTTCTTGGATGCTAATGTCTCGCTCAATAGCATCCCATGATCTTTCTAACTCAACCCGGTTAGTTGTTGTCTGTAAAATGGTATTGAATAAATTTAAGGCAATACTGGTTTGATCCTGTAGGCCCAGTTCAACGTTGGGTTGTCTTCTATTAGGGACAGTCATGGATGATAAAATTTTAATAGTTTATAAAGGGATTTTAATCGGTTTTTTACTTCAGATTTTCAGAGATGAGATCAAGGAAAACAATTTTAAAATCTAAAACAATAATGTAAACACATTCAAGGTCATTTTCCGATTTTGTAACAATTTCGAAAATTATAAATAATAAATAAAAACTACAGAGAAATATAAGGCTTTTATCAAGAAAGAATCTTATATTTCGATAGACAATAATGAAGGAAAAACGAGGTTTCTAACAGAGTTAAGTATTAAGGAACAAAAGTTTTACAGGTCTTAAAATTACTAAAGCAATTTCAGAGGAAAGACTCTAAAGAATTTAACATCCAAACCAATCTAAAATAATAAACAACGATGTATATCACTTCAAACTGATTTACTTGTTAGAGGAAACATTAAAGGAAAAATTCGACAAAGTATACTAAACAGGGAGAAGACACATAGTTACAAAGTTGCAGGATCCAGAATCTCGTTTGTGATCTATAGTCCAATGTATTTCAAAACTGATATTACAAAAATGGCTCTCTCCAAAATTTCTGAAGCCCCTTCTCAGCCTTTTGAAACTATATTTATACATTTAATCAAAGCTTCTCGTTGGTGACTAACCAACTACCTAAAATTTTGGTTACATAAAAATGATGTCAACCATTTACAAAAAATTCTAATAATAAAAACATTTAAAAAAATTTAAGGTTGCGTTGACGAACTTCCTTTCTCTGCTTCAATGCATTGAACACATTTTCCCAAAAAAATTATGAATATCCAGGGAGCCTCGGGTATCTCATTTGCGTCAAATGAGAAAAATCTTCTCTGTAATTCGGGCAACCGACTTTCTATCATTCTTTCTATGAATTTAACGATTTTCAACCTTAAACTTGAAGACACCATCCACTTGTTGATCTCTGTGATGTTGATCAATTTGATGTTTGAAATCTCTTCTTTCTTTTCTTCCAACTCTTCTCTAAACTTCAGCTGGTGCTTGGCAATATTGACTTCGCCTAACAATCCAGAACAACCATCTCTTCCGAGATTTAATGAATCTTTTTCAAAGAGATCAAAGATTTCTTGGAAATATTTATTAAATTCTCTTGTGATTCGTTTATATTCATTCATCTTTGTTTCCCATACTTTAATCATTATATCCCCTTTAACCTGTTTAGAAATAGACAATTTCTAAATATTTTAAACTTATTCCTTTGATGAGAAAGCTACTGCTTTCTGAAAAGTTGTCCTAGCTTCTTTTGCCTCTCTTTCTTTTTGGAACACATTCTCCAAAGATTTATTTGATTCCTGAAAATAATTCTGGATTATTTCCAGATTTGAGAACACCTTCTGTTGTTCCTCCTCTATTCTTACATATATCTCTGATGCCTGTGTCCTGAAATTTTCAATTTCCACTACCTGGTTAGCAATAGAAATAATCTTGTTATGCAAATTTTTATTTTCTTCTCCCAACTTTCGAACTTGTTCTTGAGTGACCTGTATTAAGTGTTTTGCCTCATCCAAGTCTTTATTCAATTTTTGGATTTCTTGCATATCCTTAAGTCTATCTTATTCTAGACCCTTCTGTATTCCCCAACCAATATTTCTTTCATTTTCCTCCAGTCTGTCTTGCAACTAGATTATTTCTTGATCCTTTTGTTCAAGCATGGTTGTTAAATTTCCCAAAGAATATGTATTAGTTGATGCTATAGCACCCATTGTTCCTGCTAATTCTATAGCGAACTCCCAATCCTTGAGTTTCTTTCCATCTATGATAACTCTATGCTTCTTAATCGATCCTTCTCCTCTAGGATGAATTTCCTGTCTCAAGACAACTCTTCGCTTTTTGCTGAAAAAATAATCCAATGAGGGGATTTCATCTCTTGAAATCGGCTCTAGATCACTGACATATAGAACTCCTTCATTGGGGGTTCTGAAAGTATACTGTAATGGATTCAAGGAGGTGATAGTACTACCAAGTTCTTTTGAGGTTGTTTCGCCTATCTTTTCTGGAACATTCTTCGTAATTTCTAGAATTATCTCTGGTTCTTTTCCCTTATCCATTCCCAATTCTTTTGTTTGAGAGCCCTCCATGTCTTGGGAAGGTATCTCAGTATTCTTCAAATTATCTTTGTCATTTGGTTCACCCTGAGTATTAGTTTCAAACCCTGGAGGGTTTTCTTCCTGTTCTGGCAATGGGGTTGAAATTTCACCCTGTAAAATCTTAGGCAGGCAGCTTCGCCTATGGCTTTGAAAAGATGCAAACCCATCCTGTGAGTCAGGTGTCAAGGCATGAACTCTGTTCATCACTTCTACATAGGACCTAACATCTTTGAATATATCATCATAAACAAAAACTTCATGTTCATATGCCTTTAAATTACAATGTATGTAATGCCTACTTATTATTTGGTAGGGGTCATATTTTCTATGTTCAATATTTACTAGCTTCACTTCTTCCAATGACTCAGCCTCTACCTTAGAATGGCCTAAATTTGATAAAGTAAATTTCCCGACATGAACAGGGAAAGATGGCCATGCCTTTTTCTGAGGTGCTTTCAATTCCAACCCAATACCACCCTTGGCTATCTGACGAGCTACTTCTCTGCATACCAATCTGTCTGGTAAGAATTTCGGGAGTGCATGAGCGGGAATAGAACAGCCATAAACCCTAATATAGGAAAAAATTTCCTCAATAAACCAGTCGACAACTGATTTAAGACTTTCTATGACTGCATTGGAAATGCGAGGGGGTTCGCATCCAAAAAATAATTTGTGCATAGGAATAATGACAAAATGACAAACATCATAAAAAAACGTCTTTAGAATTTTCTTCTCAGAGGGATGAGTGGTATTTATGAACAGGCTCTGGGCAGGAAACACTCCAACTCCAATTCATTAATGGAAAGGGAGTCATAAAACATATTACGTCCATAATATATGCAGACATATAAAAAGACACTGGTTGCCCCTTTGACTTGGTTGCTTTGTAATTTAAAATTTCCTGTCTCAGGTTATTCGATAAAATTTTATGCCAGTTAAAACTATTTCCTTCTGAAACTTCCTCTAAGAAGGGTACCCAGTCTGCATGAAAGTGACAGGGATCTTTTCTCCTGAAAATTCTGCATAACATCATGGCTACATAAACCATATATTCGTTTAAGGAAGCTGTAGCATAAATCCCATGAGAATCAGCCCTAAACTTTGCTTCAGACCTCGCCCACCCTTTAATCATGTCAGGGTATGTCTGGTCTGCTTCAATACATTTTTTTCTCTAAAACTCAGCTAAAAATTCAGCATTAAAGGTGTGTTTATGTTTTGGCGAGAGTTTATACATTACTTGAATGTGCTCAGGCCTAAATGAGCTGACGATAGCTCCTTGGTCATTCTGAATGCTACTTGTTGGGATATCTACCTTATCCAGAGCCTAGCAGACCATCTCAGTATATGCCACCAACCTTGGATGCACAGCGACTTTATGAAGTTTAACTCAGCAGCGTCTCGGAGATGATTTTCAGAATCAGGGTCTGCATACTTTAACTCATCCTTCAATAATTCAGAGATTTGAGACCATAATTTGATGGAGTGTATGGCATGTGGAGTGGTATCAGAGATAATATCACCTTCCTGTGGTTCTTCATTTTTCTTCGGTTCTTTTTTTAGGTGCCATAGCTCTGCGTTTGATTTGAGAACCTGTAACAGAAAGTGGATGAATAAGCTCAACTTTAAAATGAAAATATAGACATTTCGAACGTTTATTTTGAATATATCATAAAAATAATGAGATTTGTACACATGTCATGAATTTAAATCTCTTAATGCAAAAAATATTTTTAGAGATATGCATTTAATGTCCGTACTTAGGCTTTCTCAGCATTTTCAAATAAAAAGAGAAACTTACTTAATCGGACAACGACGCATTAATGAATACTCAAAGAAAGATTAACTTTAAACCTGTTTTAGAAAGAGGATTTATTAGTGTTAATTTTGGATTAAAACTAGAAACATGACTTTTCGGGGTTTCGACAATCTTGATGTCGAGAGGTATGTTGTCGAAGAAACCCGATTACCAAAATCGCGAAATCGCGATGTTTTACTTAAAATTTAAACGTTTTTAGCATGTTAATTAATCGAGATTCAACCCTTTCGAGATTTCATTAATCGAAATTCCAAAAATCAGGATTTCGGGAAATCTAATGACATGAGACGTGCTCTCACGGAATCACGAATCTCGAAATTGCGAAATCGCGATGGCATGTTTCTTTTAAACATGACTTAACTTATCTTAATTAACTAAGTAATCAAGATTAAGGTCAAAACATAATTATTTTAGTTTTAACATGAATTATGAATCGGGACTTTGGAAATCGGGATTTCGGGAAATATAATGACAAGAGACGTGTTCTTACAAAACCGCGAATCCTGAAATCACGACATAATTATTTAACCCTTAATCATTCTTAGAAGAAATTAGATTAATTCATGCTTTTAATTAGGACTTAAACGAATCGGGAAATTGGGGATCAGGGTTCCGTGATTCAATTAGCATTGAACATTTGTTTATAGAAAACCCCGAATCTCGATTTCTTTCATGTTTAAATTAAAAAATCGCAAATTTTGAATTACAACCCGTTTTAAATAATTTTTCAAAGAGCGTTGGGAAACTTATATTTTTGTAAACTTTTTCCCATATTTTTTCAAAAATAAATGATAAAAAGGCGTCGCGAATTTAGAAATAACGAAATTCTTATTTTAAGAAAGCTTAAACATGAAAAACAAAAAAAATAAAAATCTAAGCCTTAAGGATTAAAGATTTTAAGATCTGTTTCAACACGACCAATATTTGGTTAAAAATGGGTTTTCAAACCATATTATTGGATTTTTTTGTTATTTCAACGTAAGTTTAATGGGATTTTACCCATTATTGGAGGATCTAGAGACCGATTTGATGCCATATATTGGGAGAAAGTTGGGATAGGATCCCCAACTGATATTCTACATAAATCGGATTTGTTTACAACCATGAGGAGGTTCATATTTATCATAATTATGCCAAGTTGTGGAGAGTAAGCCATTTTCATGCAGGGAAGCCATTGAGGAAGCGAACTTTGGAGGTCATTTCCGGGAGCTACACTCATCCTTCTTCAGTGTCGTCAGTTGTGTTGGATTCCTGGGGTCTAGCAGAACGTAGCCAGACCTATTTTTATTCCACTTGATGTACTTCTGATGTATTTTTGAAGCATTGAAGATTAATAAGAAAGCCTCCCCCACTGAGAGAAAGGCCCGAATATGTAAGAAACTTTGTCGAACTCTGTTAACAATCTTTGGTGTTATGTTTTGTTGTTCTTAGTCGAGCAACGCTCTGTTACAATAATCTCCAAGCTAGGGTTTTCATACCCTCGACCCTTATTTATACTAAATATGTCTATTAAGAGAAGCATCTAGAGGAAGATCCTTCTAGAAGCGGAAGCTTCTATTAGGTCTTCTTAC
>ML784228.1:427222-437511 GCA_009831015.1 Picea engelmannii | reverse complement strand
ATAACTGGTAGTTTTGGCCGTTAAATTTCTCGACCCTAAACTTTCCATCTTCCGACATTGCTCCCACTCGAACCAGGAACCCTCTTTTCCTGCGAGTTACCTTACGCTCTGATACCAGTTGTTAGAAAAACAGGACCATGGAGAAATAAAATAAAACAAATGCATAAACAAAACACAAAATATACACAATACAAAAGAGACGGAGATTTACGTGGTTCATCTAGTGTGGGCTACGTCCACCAGAGAAATTGTCAGGTCCTTTCTTTATTATTATCCAACAAAATGAAGGGATACAACATACAGCAAAACCCGTTGTAAATTCCTCTTCTTTCTCTCATAGTCTCCTCTCTCAGAATACAATACTCACTAACATACATAGCCACAATACATTTCCCTCATAAAAGAGGGTTTCCTTCTAGGGAAAAAAACCCTAACATAATCTCTATCGTTAGATCTGCGACCTTATAATGAACGGTCCAGATTTACAATGAAATTACAATATACTTTTACAAGGCAATTTTTTCTTCGGGGGACGCTGCCCCCGGACCCCTGTTGGGGGCCTGCTTTCCCCCAGACCCCCCATCCAGGGGGTTAGCCCCCTCGGACGCTGCAGAGGGGGTACCCCCCCTCTGCACTCCCCCGGGTGGAAGAGTGTACATACTTATGGGGTGTAAATACTTCATCGGGTATAAACACGGTTGAAAGTAAAAGACCTCTAAATCAAGAAGATAATCAGGCTCCACAACCAACAATCTGTAAATGGTAGGCCTATGGCCCGTTTGTCTCATCAACACAGATGGAAAATGAATTTATTTCACTTCTCAACATTCAAGAGTAATCAAGTACATGCTTAAAATTAAACGAAACATGGAGGTGACATTGAGGTGTTGATGTTAAGCAACTAGACTGTTTTAAAGCCAAAAACTCTCTTTAAACTCACAAGAGCTGACCAAAGATTCTTTTACCCAACTCAACAATGATGAAATATTCTCATTGGAAAAATTTAGTGTTAGGGTACTAACCCACACATAGGTAGAACAATATATTAAGATGTAATAAAGGTCAATATTAATAAGGCCTTTCAATAAAATAGAATAAGGCAGATGTAAGAAGACCTAATAGAAGCTTTCGCTTATAGAAGGATCTTCCTCTAGATGCTTCTTTTTAGTACAAATAGGAGTCGAGGGTATGAGAACCCTAGCTTGGATATTATTGTAATAGAGCTCTACTCAACTGGAGGTTTCCCCCTCGAAGAGGCCCGTGAACATTGCTTTAAGATTCAAAGTGTTATTTCTATTGATTATTCTTATATCATTTCAATGTTATTGTGGTGAATGTTCTGGTTATATTGTTTTTATTATGCCATTACTAGCATTTTATTTCAGTTCTGCATACATTTTATATCTGGTATATTACAAGTGGTATCAGAGCACTTTCCTTGGCAGAAAGTGTGGGTTAATTTTTTTTTCAAGGTAGAGACATATTCCGGCGTCTTTAAGCCACAGAGATCTATCGTTACGCGCATAAACCCATGGTTGAGGGATTCATACACATAGGAAATACAAGTGGTACTTAAGCACACATATGTTGGCCACCCGTGTAACCCTTGTTGGTACCCCTTCGAGTGGTAGCGCATCAGACAACACTTGTGCACAGATCGGCCTAGATTACTTGAAGCCCTCTTTAGATAAACCGATTAACTGCTTGACTATTATAGTGTCACCGAGAACAACACTCAGGAAGATACTCTCTAGTACCTAGGTAGTCGGGTAGTACGGATAAGGGTACGGTCTATCCTCCTTAGTTAGTTCCCTGAGATATTAGGCTGAGTACTATTGTTGGACCCTGCACGTATAGCAGAGAGCTATAGCACAGGGAAAACCCTTGTCTGTAGAACCCTTGAATACCTAACCCTTGGGGGAAAGAAACATAAACAAATTAAAAAATACAAGATCTACAGTCACGCAACTATGTTCGGTTTGACAAGTAAATACACATTTCTTTATGTTTAAGCATTTGGGCATTTCCTCTCTACAGTATTCTTCAGATCGGAGTATAACTCTGTAAAAAAAAAAAAGTCTGGAAATTTCTTAACCATTATTTGAGACCTATTCCATTGGATTCATCTCTTCTCCCTTATCACATTCATCCATATCATTTTTTTGGCCAAAATGTTTTACCCCACCTGCCCCTTTCTAGTTTCCTCATCCTCATGGACCATACTCGTAGCCAAGAATTGGAATCTTTCTTCAACACCTTGCAATCTGGTCTCATTGAGACCCAACAAGAAGTGAAACAACTCAGTGCCAATGTTGTCGCCATCAATACAACCATGCAGTCCTCAATGGGGGAAATCAAACAAGACCTCACCACCCAACTTGAATCAGTCTTTTCGGCACTCTGCACCAAACTTCATATCCCTATAGATAACCCTTCCTCTTCCTCACCTCCACATACTGAAGGTAACCATTCCTCCCATTCCCATACCTTGCAGAACCATCACTTTCAACGTGGTCTACACCTTCCACGGGTGGATGTGACCAAATTTGATGGCTCGGACCCCACTGGTTGGGTAACCCAAATGGAACATTACTTATCTTTATCGGGCATTATAGATGACTTGGACAAACTCTGGTATGGTGTTCTCCATCTAGATCAAGAACGTTGGCAATGGTGGCAATGGAGAAAAACTTCTCGTGAAGGGTATATTGCTTGGACACACTTTGTGGCAGAGCTTTATGAACTCTTTGACACTGACACCAACCATTTTGGTCGTTTGGCAAGGCTGAAACAATTAGGAATAGTGGAAGAATTTATAGCTGCCTTTGAGCGCCTGGTTTTTAGAACAGAGGGCATGTATGATTCCTTTTTCCGAGAGTGATTTATTAGCGACCTCAAGGATGAAATTTGGGCCCATGTCCTCATGGATCAGCCTGAGAGTTGGGTGGAGGCTACCAAAAGAGATAAAGAAGCACAACAGGTTGTATCTTCTCAAGATTGCAAACCCTCCTTTATCCCTCGCCCTAAACCAGTAAATTCCACTACTCTGTCTACTCCACTAAAGATCCAAAAATTGACCAGGGCTGAAATGGATGAACGCCAACTCAAAGGCCTTTGTGATAACTATGATGAAAAATATTTCCTAGGCCACAAGTGTAAAGAAAAAAACATTTTTATGGCCATCTCCGAGGAGATTTCAGAAGAAGATGAAGAAACTCCCTCTGTGTCTGAGTCACCTAAATCCACTGACATAACCCCTCCCTCAGACCCTCCCGAAGTAGAACCGGTCATTTCCCTCAATGCTCTGACTGGCTTCTCCACTCCCCAAACCCTCAAGCTAATCGGTTACATCAAGAATCAGAAGGTCATCATTCTAGTTGATAGTGGCAGAACCCATAATTTTATTCATCGTTGCATTGCCCAAGAAACTCATTGCTACATCCATGTTGTCAATAATTTCCAAATCATGATTGTCAATGGTAGTTTCATGAAATGTGGAGGGCGTTGTGAAAATGTGTGTCTCCAAATTGGTGACTACCACCTGAAATCCCATATGTTTGCTATCAACATGGGAGGTTGTGACATTGTGTTGGGTGCATACTGGCTAAGGACTTTGGGTCCCATTCTCATGGATTTTAAATACTTAACCATGCAATTTGACCAGGAGGGCCACCAATATAAGTTCCAAGGCATCACCACCGTTTCACCTGAGATCATTAGTTCCCATCGCATGGAAAAGCTGCTCAAAAAGGGTCATTCTGGTGTTATCGCCCAACTCCATGCCATACAAGCAACAAAGACACCCTCAGTACCGCAAGAGCTCCAAGCCATCCTCTCTAAACATCAATTGGTCTTTTCCACTCCCCAAGGCCTCCCTCCTTCTTGCAGTGTTCATGATCATTCCATTCCCCTTGTACCCGAAAGCCTTCCTCCCAATATCTGTCTGTATCGTCACCCCTTTTCCCAAAAAATTGAAATTAAGAAAATGGTCCAGGAACTCCTTAATGCAAGCGCTATCTGCCCTAGTACGAGCCCCTACTCCTCTCCTGTGGTCATGGTCTTGAACAAAGAAGGTTCTTGGTGAATGTGTCCTGACTTTCGTGCCCTCAACAAACTTACCATCAAAGACAAATTCCCCATTCTTGTCATTGATGACCTCCTGGATGAATTGAGTGGCACCCAATTCTTCACTAAACTGGATCTTTGTTCAGGCTACCACCAGATATGTATGAAAGAGGTAGACATTCCCAAGACTACCTTTAGAACTCATGAGGGCCACTATGAGTTTTTGGTCATGCCCTTTGGCTTGTGTAATGCCCCCTCCACCTTCCAAAGCCTCATGAATCTTGTCTTCTGTCCTTTTCTCCGCCATTTTGTCTTAGTTTTCTTTGATGATATCTTTATCTATAGAAAAACCTCAATAGACCATCTTGCTCATGTGGATTGAGTTCTCCATCTACTCTCTCAGCACCAACTTTTCCTGAAATAGTGTAATTGTTTTTTTGGCACCTCATAAGTAGAATACTTGGTTCATCTGATTGGCAAAGATGGCGTCAGGGTGGATCCTAAAAAGATTGAAGCTATGCAAGATTTGCCTCACCCAAACACTCTTAAGAGATTGCGTGGATTTCTAGGCTTAACAGAGTATTATTGCAAGTTTGTTAAGAATTATGGGAAGATTGCAACACCTCTCACTTCTCTCCTAAAAAAGAACTCTTTCACTTAGACTCCAACCACTGCTCAAGCTTTTCAGACCTTGAAGATCGCCATGTGCACCACTCCAATCCTCGCCCTCCCCAATTTCACAAAGACCTTTGTGTTGGAATGTGATGCCTCAGGGAAAGGAATTGGTGTTGTCCTTATGCAAGAGGGTTGACCTTTGGCCTTTACCAGCAAGCAACTATCTTAAAGAAATCTGGGCAAATCCATCTATGAAAAGGACATGTCGGCTATCTTGCATGCCGTGGATCTGTGGCATCCTTATATATTGGGGCAATGTTTCCAAATTAAGATAGACCATCAAGGCCTCAAGTATTTTCTAGAACAATGCATTTCCTCCCCAGAACAACAAAAATGGGTGAATAAACTCTTTGGATATTATTATGAGATCATTTATAAGAAAGGAAAAGACAATGTGGTTGCGGATGCACTTTCTCGAAAATATGAAGACGAAGGATCTTGTTTTTCTCTTTCATTCATTGTACCAGATTGGCTCTGAGCCATTCGCCAGGAATGGCTACAAGATCCAAAAATTTCGCAGTTGATCCACCAATTGTAGTCCAAGGCTCCATCTTCCCCAGGGTACTCTTGGCTCCATGAGGAACTTTGATACAAAGGACGTTTGTATTTAAGTAAACAATCAAAACTTAAATCCATGGTACTTTCTGAGCTTCATGCTACACCCACAGCAGGACACTTTGGGTTCACCAAAACCTATGACAGGGTCAAACGTTCCTTTTTCTAGGATGGTATGAAATAGGAAATTTGCAATTTTGTAGTTGAATGTGATGTGTGTCAACGCAACAAGGGAGAGACAGTCAAATTGTCGGGCACACTACAACCGCTCTCGATTCCACCTGCTATTTGGAAGGATATCTCTATGGATTTTATTACCGGCTTACCCAAATCAGGAAATAAATCCGTCATCATGGTGGTTGTTGATCACGTTTCCAAGTGTGCTCATTTGTGTGCCCTTCAACACCCATTTACAACATCCACGGTGGCTTAAATCTTCATGGATCAGGTCTTCAAGCTTCATGGAATGCCACACTCTATTATTTATGATCGCGACCCAACTTTCACAAGCAATTTTTGGCAAGAACTGTTCAAGATACAAGGCACTGAATTGCATATATTCACAAATTATAATCCCCAGACTGATGGCCAAACGAAAGTTGTAAACAAGTGTTTGGAAACATATTTGAGGTGTTTTTCCTCGAAAAAGAAAAATCAGTGGGCTCAATGATTACCCCTAGTTGAATGGTGGTACAACACTTCATACCATACAGCTACATGCATGACTTCTTTTGAAGAGGTATATGGATAGAATCCACCTTCAGTTCTCTCATACTTACCGGGTGCCTCGAAGGTCTAGGCGGTTGAACTAACAATTACAACTCGAGAGACTATTATTCATACCCTCAAAGAGAATTTGGTCATGGCACAGAATCACATGAAGAAACAAGCAGATCAAGGTCGCTTTGAATGTCAATTTGCATAAGGGGATCAGGTGTTTCTCCGACTGCAACCTTACAAGCAAACTTCCCTCAAGGCCGAGCATTTTCAGAAGCTAGCGCCCAAATTTTATGGTCCTTATACCATACTCAAGCGTGTGGGACAAGTCGCCTATCAGTTAGCTTTGCCCAACAATTCAAAGCTACATCATGTTTTTCATGTTTCATGCTTAAAGAAGGTGATTGGAGCTAAGTGCCAAATTCAAACCAACCTTCCAGAGTTAGTTGAAGAGGGATCCATTTGGCTACAACTAGAAGCATTTTTGGACCAGCATGAGCATTGCCTATGTCAGAGAACCATCAAGGAAGTGCTAGTAGAGTGGAAAGATACAACTCCAGTCGACGCCACTTGGGAACTAGCTACCATTCTACAACAATTTCCTCATCTCAAGCCTTGAGGAAAAGGTTGTTTTTAAGGGGGCAGACATGTTAGGGTCCTAACCCGCACATAGGTAGAAAAATATATTCGGATGTAATAAAGTTCAATATTAATAAGGTCTTTCAATAAAATAGAATAAGGCGAATGTAAGAAGACCTAATAGAAGCTTACGCTTCTAGAAGGATCTTCCTCTAGATGCTTCTTTTTAGTATAAATAAGAGTCGAGGGTATGAGAACCCTAGCTTGGATATTATTGTAATAGAGCTCTACTCAACTGGAGGTTGCCCCCTCAAAGAGGCCCGTGAACATTGCTTTCAGATTCAAAGTGTTATTTTTGTTGATTATTCTTATATCATTTCAGTGTTATTGTGGTGAATGTTCTGGTTATATTGTTGTTATTCTACCATTACTAGCATTTTATTTCAGTTCTACATACATTTTATATTTGGTATATTACATTTATTCATCCAACAATGGAGAAAAATTCCCAAGGCGATTTTAGGCACTCGACATCAAATAAAAATGACCAACGACAATTTTAGGCACACAACATTGAATAAAAAGGTATGGGGTTTTTTGAATTCTCCCAGGCAATACACAAAACACTGAGGTAGTGGAGAACATGCCCGAGGATATCTAAATTCACCCAAGAATCTCTAAATTCGCCCAGGAAGTAAACAACATGCCCGGGAAAAGGATAAACGTCTAGTGAGAAAAAAAACGATGTGTATAGCGAGTGGGAAAAAGAAAAACATCCAACCAACAATAAATTATGTGAATGGGTGTTACAAACTGAAAATATACTTCAACAAAGAATGTATAGATCAGTGTAACTCATAGAAAAAATACCCAAATAACAAAATGCATTAACTCACAAATATCAACGTTTAAATGGGATTTTTATTATGCTCAAGAGAAATTACAAATGGGTGAGATATACACAAATTTTGTGTATTGTTACTCACTGTGAAAACCAACATTACATCATGCCATGGCTCAAAGACACCTTCTCTTAGAGTGCGAATAGACACATTATTTTGTCCACTCAACCTCAAGCATATTACTGTCTTCGAGCTCTAACTTCTGCTATTTTCCTTCCCTCTTACTCCTTGCATCGCCCCCCTAGTTGCCCTCTTTGCTACAACCTTCGTTCTTTTAATGCATTGCCTTAGGAAGGCCAACCGTCACATGGTTCATTTCTACTTCTCATTTAACAAAAAAAAGACAAAATAGAATAAAAATTACGATTACAAGTTTATTACAATTTTACAAAATGTTTTGGGTGTGGATCCAATTTGGATCATCAAATTTCTCGAGATGCAAACATTTCATCTAATTTTGCACTATAAGAGGTTTGCACTTTTAAGGATTTATCCCTCTCAGAACATGATAAATCTAAAATTAAGATAAATCTATACTGAGAATAAAATAATTAACAATAATATAGATCTTAATTCATTAAAATTATTTTTCTAACTATTCCAAATTCACTTTGGAATTAACAAATTTGTAAATTTTATAATTAAATTTATTTTTAAAAAATAAAGTATAAAACAACACTATCTTTTTCATGTCTCACTCTTAATTTGAATATAAGATTTATAAGAATTAAATTCACTTACAAGAAATAAATTTATTTCCGTTTCATAACTTAATTATGCTATATTTTTCATGTCTCACTCTTATATTGAATATAAGGTTTATAAGAATTAAATTCACTTACAAGAAATAAATTTATTTCCGTTTCATAACTTAATTATGCTCCAAAACCTTATCTATAATAGCTTATTTATATTTCTTCCAAGTTTAATATAAACTAAATTTTTTTTTTTTGAAATATGTGTTTTTATTTGTTCTATAAATATTTATTATTAAAAATATAATAAACACTTTACTTAAATTTTTTATTTTTATGTTTTTTGGTAGAAAAAGTTATTATAAATGCAGTGTCAACTTAATCATGAATCATGAAAATATTCATTACTAATTACTATTTATAAATATAAATGCATGCAGTAGTCTAAACTTTCTATTTTTTGACTGTTTTTCGGTAATTTTTTTTGTTTGATTTTGTAATAAATCAGGTAATGAGCAAATTTGAGTAGCTAAGTTTGTATAATCTTAATGCCCAGGGGTTTTTCAACATACTGAATCCATTTATACATTCAAAAATACAATTTAAACAACATATGTAGCTTAGTTAATACCATTGTAATGTGTATCTAGCTTGGTTAATGCCATTGTAATGTGTAACAAACTACCACTTCAATTGCTGCCACTGAAAATGGAATGGCATTCACAACGATGTGTAGTGTATATAGAAATATCTAAGAAAAATGGAATGACATTCACAACGGTGTGTAGTGTATATAGAGATATCTAAGAAGAATTTCAGAGGGAAATAAATTAATGAACTCAGCGAGACATTAGGAATCGCCAAAAGAACTTATCAGCGTAGTAAACTGCGCCTTGTTACCAAAGCAATCATAGATTTCTTGTTGTCAAAGCAATCATAGATTCATAAAGAATTATTTGCACACAAGAGGATCACCATCAATCCTCAAAAACTGCAGCTAAGTCACGCAGCTCATTATCTTGTCTGGTTGAAATGTTGATGCCTCAAATCTTAGCGTCACGCCAAAAGCAAAAGCAAATTGTAGTCGTGTGCCCACAACCGACTCTTCTGAAAATATTCTGAAATAAGACTATCAAAGAGAACGCCGTGCATGTTTTTAAATTAGGTTTACATAATTTTGTGTGGACTCATGGTTTAGTGATTAAATTTGGAGGGTTTATATGAAAAAATAAAGAGAACGATATGAATATTTTTAAATTAGGTTTACATAATTTTGTGTGGACTCATGGTTTAGTGATTAAATTTGGAGGGTTTATATGAAAAAATAATGACAAAAAAGCCTTACAACTTTCAAGGTTCACGGTGTTTGAATCTTGTGTTTAAATCTGGATTGCTAAACAATACCAAGTCAACCAAGGAATGTGTAGGGATTTGGTGACAATAAATTACCAAAAACAGATTTGGATCTTATTATTCTAGGTTGGTTACAACCAAATAGACCAAGTTAGAATATGGAAAGGGATTGCATTTATTAATCAATTTCTTGTGTGAATGTATAAATTCATTAGTGTGAGTGGGTTGATATAATCTCCATGATTTGAATAATAAGACAACCGATGCCTATGCTTGGTGGAAGTAGCCCAACTTTTGGGTGAACTACGTGAAATCTCTATGTTCCTTATATGTGTGATTGGTAATTATCATTGTGAATTGTGTTTTCCGCGTTTGCAATTCTAACAAGTAGTATTAGAGTTGGTTAAGACAAGATCACAGGTTTACCGAAAATGAAATTACCGGTTGAAGTCATGGAGGACCTGCAAATGTGCGTCTGCAAATAATATTTATGGGCATTCGGTCAACAGAGGCATCAGGTCAGCTACTAGAAACACTTATGTTTCTGTGTGTTGTTAGCAAATGATATTTCCTTTCGTTTTTGTGCGTGGATGGCAAGTAACATTTCAGTGTAATAGCTCATTGGAATCGGGAGGAGAAACACTACAGGATGGGATGGCTAGAAGTGACTTTCAGTGGCCAAGGAAGCCACAAGGAGAGATAAGGAGCTTTTCAAAGGTAAAAAGGTTAATTAATTAATTAAAGTGAT
>ML784228.1:394284-421896 GCA_009831015.1 Picea engelmannii | reverse complement strand
AGGGTTTTAGTCATCTAGTAAGGTGCACCATTCAGTGGGGGATTTCAGATCTACAGAGATTGAGAGGGATCTTGGAGATTCAGTCACCTGGGTTGTTCTTACCATCACCCGATCTATCAGTTGGCATATTTATTAGGGTGATTGGACACCTTTGGCAGTAGGGCCAAGTTATTGAGGGTTTCAGCCTTCTATTGGAGCGAGCATTCTTCAGCTGGAGAGTTTGGCATTCGGATCTGCTTGTATTGATCTTCATTTCTCATTCATCCTTTGGAGGCATCTTTTGTATTAGCGGGAGCATTTTGTAGCAGCTCTTATCTATTGTCTATCTTCTTGGCCATCTATTGAGCATTCCAGATCGACATCTTCATTGTAGCAGGTTTCTCTATTTTATGAATAAAGAATAATTAAGATGTTTTGGCTTGTCTAATCTCATATGGTTGAGGTATGTTCCATGGTTATCTCTTTTTTTTATTTTCTGCATACACACATATAAACACATCTAAAAGGTAGATCAGCAAAGTGCGAAAAACCTCACTCAGAAAAAGTTTTAAAAAGACACCAAAACAGTGATGATCCTTGCATAATGGCTTGGGATCATTACAGTATTGTCAGGGAATTAACGGATGTTATATATGTACCTGAGCTTAAATCAAATTTGATTTCATTGGGAGTGTTGGATTCTTGTGGATATAAGTATACAGGTCAAGGTGGAGTACTCACATTGTCGAAATGTAGTTTAGTAGTGATGAAGGCAACAAAGGTTGATAACATTTATAAGCTGGAAGGGAGTACTGAAGTGGCATCTGAAGTGACAGATGTATCTTCTTGTTTATGGCATAAGAATCAAGGTCATAAGAGCAAGAAAGAATTGCAGGCATTGGTAAACGGTAAATCATTTCCAGACTTAAAATCTTTGTTTCTAAATTCATGCTTGTTTTATATCTCTGCAAGTTATGATGATGGTATACAGGGATGTTGTGTTTGGGATCCTACCTCTCACAAGGTCATCATTGATAGAGATATTGTATGTATGGAACAACCAAAAGGGTTGATTCAAGATCACAATGGTAAATTTGTTTGCATGCTAGATAATTCATTGTATGGCTTATTAGTACCTAGGAAAATATACAAGAGGTTTGAATCCTTCATAGTGAGTCGGAATTTTTCATAGGGTAGGAATGACTATACAATTTATAGTACATTCACAGTCTTGATGTTCTTTGCTGATGATATGCCCGATGCAAGCCGAAGCATGGATAAAATCAGTAAGAAAATGACTCAGGTGGATAGGAAAATTCGAGTGAGGGATCAAGGAGAAACAAAATAAATTAAGGGCATGGAAGTATATAGAGATGGTAATGGTAAGCTATGGTTGGAGTTCAGTATGAACATTGTAAATTGGGTTTTTATCCCTCTTTCTTTCCATTATAATTTTTCTTCAAGCATAGGTCCTGTCTATAAAGAATAAAAGGTTATGTCTCATGTAAGTTCAATGCGAGGTCTGTTGTATGTGATGAAATGGTTAAGACCAGATGTTTCACATGTAATGATGTTGTCAGATACGTGATAGATTCAGGTGATGTAGTGATATGGGTGCTTCAGCATTTGAGAAGCACAAATGTCACCTATAATGGTTACACTGATATGGTCTGTGATAATTGTAATGTATATTTTACAGGTGTTTTGGATAGGAGAAGATCTATCACTAAATATGTCTCACAACACAGTTGTGGAAGACATGTTCGAGGTGGAGTGACCCATCAGGAGATCCAAACTCGTGCAAGTTACACAGGAAAGATCATGAAACCAGTTTTATTAGAGAAGCTACACTAGTGCTTGGCTTCTCTTGGCTTGGAGAAAAGGTGATGAACAAAAGGAAGGAGAAATATATCAGGTTAATTGTTGTCAAGGTGGAGATTGTTGGGATTTGGTGACAACAAATTACAAATAACAGATTTGGATCCTATTATTCTGCGTTGGTTGCAACCAAATAGACCATGCTAGAATATGGATAAGGATTGCATTTATTAATCAATTTCTTGTGTGAATGTATAAATTCATGTAAGCCCGTAGAGGCAAAATGACTGAGTGTGAGTGAGTTGATGTAATCTCCATGATCTGAATAATAAGACAATCGATTCCTATTCTTGGTGGACGTAGCCCAACGTTTGGGTGAACCACGTGAAATCCATGTGTTCCTTATATGTGTGATTGTTAATTATCAGTGTGAATTTTGTTTTCCACGTTTGCAATTCTAATAGAATGTAGAAGCAAAGCCAATGAGAATATACAAATATATATGATGACAATCGGTTTGAACCAATTTAAAATGGTTAGAGCTAAACCGCAACTAATTCTCCATTATTCTAAGTCTCCCCTTTAATGGAGAAAAGATTGTCATCCACACCTAACATCTCTCTAAACACTTCAAATTCGATCTTACCAAGAGGCTTAGTGAAAATATCAACAACATTTTCACTAGTATTACAATACATTAAAGAAATGTCAACATTTTCACTAGTATTAACATGCTTTGTCCTTGAATGATAAACTAGATTATTTTCCAAGTTGATTGAGCTCTGGTTATCACATTTGATTATCATAGATTTCCTTTGTTCTTGTCCAACATCTTGAAGTAGTCTTCTCAACCAAACAACTTCATAAGTTGTTGCATTATATTCTGCCTTAGTGGATGACAAAGATACAGTAGGTTTCTTCTTACTTCTCCATGATCCAATGTTAAAGGAATAACCTGATCAGTGTTTGACACTTTTTCTCCTATATCTCCCAATTTATCTTTCATTTCTTTAATTCACCCAAGAAAAGTACTAACATACTCATTTATATCCATTTTAATACTTAGAAATTTACTCTTTAGGAAAAGAATGTCAATCATATTATTAGTTTGATACAGATCTTAAGTGCTTTCCACGTTTCACTAGAAGTCTTAGCATCTCTAATATGCAAAATTGTGTTATCTTTAATAGACATTCTCAACAATACCTTGGATTTGTTCTTGTTGTTGTTGTCATGCTTGCAGCCTCATCGGGTCGTGTTTCATCTCCTTTTGTGATCATCCATATGCCATAGCCTTCCATCAAGGTTTGCATTTTGAATTTTCAGTTGATGAAATTCGAGCCATCTAACTTGTTCTCTTCATTGAGGTAGGTTTCTGCCAGTGGATTCACCATCTATGCTACTGATCGATTCAATCCAAAATTTGGTGAATCACCAAAAACAATGAGAAATGCCCCAGTGCACTTCTCGTTACTTCACAGACGCAACCCTCCTCCTCTGGGTCACTCTACTGGTCAGCCTTCAGTGTTCTCACCCTCGCACTTGTTAACGTATTTCAAGACTCGAATGCCACCTACAGAGTCCGCAACCAACCTAGTACACTGCACTGATGATGGATTCACCCTCGTCCTAATCCATGAGCCTGCAGCCAGCCTTCTCCACTGGTACACTGCATCGACGATCGAGTCATCACTCCATTGTTATGTCAGGAGCCGCTTGTACAAAAGCGAAAGGAGTTTCCCACGCAAAGGTGGTGTCTCCTTTGGAGAACAACGATCGACTGGGCTCCTCTCAGAATCTGGATGGAACCTCTCTCCTTCACAGCCTTTCCACGCAGCAGAACAATGCTCCACTACAACAATGCGATAGCAAAACACGCAAGTCGAGTTCCACCTCCTCCTCATATCAGATCGTGCAGCCTCTCTACCGACAGTGATCCCATAGATAGCATATATGCTCATCAAAGTCACCAATAGGGACACTCCTCCTCTCACTCTGATACCAACTTAATAAACGAGGAATATAAACCGACTCCCAACACCTGGAGACCGGGGAAGCAAAGCCGAAGTTTCGTTCAAATTAATCAATGAGAATATACAAATATATATATGATGAAAAACGGTTTGAACCAATTTAAAACGGTTGGAGCTAAACCACAACTAATTCTCCATTATTCTAAGTATAAAACTATGAAAGAGAAGGTTATAAATATTTTTAAATTAGGTTTACATAATTTTGTGTGGAAACATGGTTTACTGATTAAATTTGAAAGGTTTATATGAAAAAATAATGACAAAAATGTCTTACAACTCCTAGGGTTCATGGTGTTTGAATATTGATTGTTGAACAATATCAAGTCAATGATTATGATATAAATCCCTTACCCACCTAAACCTCCTATCATGATCATGATAATCAAAGGAAAAAATTAAAGCTTGTCATGTGTCTAAAGGTTTTTCCTATTTATTATCGAAATTGTAAATAATGATCTTGATATTCATAATAAAAAATAAAAAAGTCTATATGTTTTAAAAACTTTGCTTATCCATTCAAATTTATAATTATCAATTTAATCTATAAGGATTATGAGGATCATGATAACCATATAATTAAAAATTACCAAAAAAATAAAAATTTTGCTTATTCATCCTAATTTATAATTATCAATTTAATCTTAAAAGTTTTTGCTTATTCATCCCAATTTATAATTATCAATTTAATATATAAAGATTATGATAATCATAAATAAATAAATAAAAGATTATTATGGGTTTAAAGGTTGTGCCAATCCATTTCCAATTTATCATTTTCAATTAAAATTGTAACCCATTTATAATTATCAATTTAATATATAGAAATCATGATAATCATAAGATAAAATAAATACCAAAAAAAAAAAGTTATCAGTGGTCTAAAGGTTGTGCCAATCCATTCCTAAAAATTGTAACCTTGTTATAAAACAAAAAGGCAAAAAAAAAACATAATTAAAACAAAACACCCCTTTCATGTAAATTTTTAGCTAGATTCTTAGTTTAAAATGTATAATTGATAGAAAGAAGTGTCTACGTCCATATGATATTTATTCACAAAAATTTTAAATTCAAAGTTCTAATCTATTATAAATATAAATATAAATAGTAGTTTTCATGTTATTGAGATATTGATATGATTTCAATGGAGATATAGATATGGTAATTGTATGGGGAAAATGTATAAGAATAGTGGCCGGTTTAATAAAGAGGCTACATATGTAATAAATTTATAGAGATCATGAAATTATTAGTGAGGGAACATTTAATTCGGTTATATGAATATATTGAGGTATTGGGAGGAGCTTCTCCTATTGATTAAATGTATATGTAATGGGATAAATGTATATGTAATAGTGGTTGGTCTAATAAAAGAGTCATATGTACAATGTGTGCGTGTAGAGAGAGAGAGAGAAAGAGAGAGAGAGAGAGATTTGGATATATGAATGTATTGGAGTATTTAGACTAGGTTCACCTATTCTTTAATGAGTTATATTCCATTCTCACATCTAGTGTACAGGGTGTGTACTCTAGTGTGTTATTCTATCTTAAGGATTGGTTACATAACATTTTGTTTCAGAGTATATAATCCTTGGGTTTGGCTCCTTCAAACAAGCCATCTTGGCATTTCACTATAATTTTTTTCTAGGAAGTTTCTAGACAATGAAATTTTTGGGAGCATGAGGAGACATAGTGAAGTACACATGGTTAAAATTTTATATTCTAAGTTTTTATAATTTTCAAGTTACAGGCTGTATAAGTTAGAATTTTTTACAGTCCTATAACTAGTCTCGAAATGGTGTTTCAGATAAAATAGTCATATCATATTCTAGAAAGGTCCAAATTGAGTGCCACCAGTTCCATTAGAAAGAGGATGGATAATAATGTTTCAGTTCGAGATATGATGCTTGCACAGAATCCTCATCAATTTTCCTAGGTTTAAATAGCTTTACTTGCCTTCATAAATCATTATGTAGACCACCCATATACTTGAGGAGTACATCTAGGTTCTTGGGATATATAATCAACATAATCCATTTTTCTAAACTCCACATCATACTCTTGCATACTCTACCCTTTCCTTTGTTGGAAGTAAAACCAATGGATCCATTGGTCCTCTTTATACCCAATCGAGTAGAAATCAGACCTAATGAGGGTTTTAAAAACCTCCTACTTAGATAATAGGGGATTGTAACATACCCAACACCCAACTAAGCAACATTACATGAGGAATAAACATTAGAATTAATATTTCTACTTAATTAAATTCTTGTATATTTCTACTTGATTGATACCACAGTTCTAAATGCATATAACAACATATATTAAACATGAATGAAATTGTTCAAGCAAACAAAAAACACATTGAATTCATATAAACCCTTTACACAATGGAATAACATATGAACATAACAGAAACACTTATCTATTAATGATCAACCAAATCACTGCAAAAAAAGAATGAACCTCCCAACCATCGGAATCGTTGTTCATTTCCTCTTAATAGCAAGCCACCCACGAATTGAGGCTATGATACTACAAGGAGATATGGCCCTCTCTATATCCACTCTCCACACACAACATCCCCAAACCCAGGTTCATATATGTCTCCCATAGACTACACAACCTAAGGAATGAGATACCCCTTCACTACACACAATCCCTCAGGCCTCCCCACTTCCCTTTAGGAATATAGTGCATCTGATTGATCAAGAATCCTCCCAGATACTCTAGGAGTGCTCACAACAACCCTCACTAGGCATTTGAGTCATTTTCTCAACATAAAAAATCTCCATAGGCTTACAACCCAATTTACAAGCACACGAACCTCTTTATCAACATAAAACACATCCCAACAATGGTTTCCTTCAAGCCCCAACCTGGCTGGTTATATTCCTAGCATTCATCTCCTCTCTTGTTTCTCAAACTATGCCAACAAAAATTGCTCTCCATGCAAAAACGTGATTGTCCCAAAAACTACCCTCTTGACCATACAAATTTCCTCTCTTTTCTTGCTTACTTGCTTGACTTGACTTACACTCTTCCCCATGCTGATTGTACTCTTGTTGATTCTTTCCAATAACTATGGGATGTGACTCCTCACACCCACCCTTTTACACGAGTTTGATGGTTGGCTTTAGGCACACTCAACAACAAATAGAATATTTACACAATAATAATAATAATTCAGGAATGTGGGTTGGATTAATACCCATGAGTAATTCCCCCCTTGGGACCCCTCTCTTTTTTGGAATCATATCCCCCCATCGTTCTTCATATTTTTCATATTGTACCCAGCGATTACTATTTTTACCAATTATTTGAATGCACACAATATACCATTTGGCCCTCGTCCATATTAAACAAATATAGACTCTTCGCCTCAACACATCGACTCACCAGCCTAAATCACATTTATAAAATTACATTAGAATTCATGGGGATTAAAATTGGGGATGTTACATTCCCCCCCCCCCTTGTTTTTACACAGTCCTCAGTGCACAACACCCTACAAATGTACATTCATTTTACAATTCTAGCTCTCGGACCATTAATCAATCATATAGGCTCCTCGAACCAAAATCACACAGGCATTCTAGCCTAAACAAAATTGCGTACGCACCCTAGCCCAAAACATATGAATTCATAAGAACTCAGGCCCAAAATACTGTAAACACTTAGGCTCCTTGGCCACCAAACTGCATAAGATAATTTCATAGTTCATCATTTTGGCAACAATTGCAATCGACAGTCTTAAATTCATTTTTTTTTTCGTGGCTTGTACCACATTTCTCTGGCTCTAGTTGTAATATTCTTCACACTTTGTCGGTTCCCACAACAATTCCAACCAACAACTCTCATTCCCTCAACCTTCCCCAAGGAAGTGTACCCCTTCTCTATACTGTAATCATTTAGGATGTACCACTTCCCGTCTAGGGTTCCATTACAAGGTCAGACATGAAGTATTTGAGTTGTGACTCCAAGAACTCTAGCTACAATATATGTTATACTTTTTTTATTCCCACAACAATTCCAACCAACAAACTCTCATTCCCTTCAACCTGCATAACCCAAGGAGGTGTATCCCTTTAAATTTGTCAAGGTTAATATTGCTCGCCGATCTCTTGATCACATGTGATCTTGTTCATCAATTTAACAAACTTCCTGTAACTCTACAACAACCATTAAAACTCGAAACTCGACCATTCCAAGTTGAGTTTGGATATGCAAATTTCATATTAACTTCATCAAATTCTCTTAAAAAATTATGATTCATTCTAAACATGAATCTTGACCACAAAATTGGGTTTTTAACTCTAATTTTCTCTCGATTTTTCCCTCGAATTCACACAAACCAAAGTCTACAACAACGAATGTACTCAAATTCTCATTGATTCTTGGCACATACGGGTCCAGTGTTGAACCAATAGATCTGATACCACTTTGTAACATACCCATCACCTAGCTAAGAAACATTACATGCAAAATAAAAATTAGAATTAAGATTTCTACTTAATTAAATTCCTATAGCTTACCAGCTACATATCACACATAATTCAAACATTAACTGATACCATAGTTCTAAATGCATCTAATAGAATATATTATACATGAATGCAAGTGTTCAAGAAAACAACAAACACACATCATTCATATAAACCATTTACACAACGGAATAACATATGAACATAACATAAACACTTTGTTGAGGAAAATATATGAATTTATCTTACTCAACCATTTCTAGATCTTGCTTGGATAAGGCAAGATAGTCAGGAATATTACCCTATGTTTATAGTTGTTGGATTACTGAGAGGGGGGGTGAATTATTAATAGAGAAATAAATCATTTTACACCATAAAAGGCAAGTGTGATATCAATGTAGCATTATCATCCAATAGTTGCAAAGTAAATAAACAATGAAAAAATGAACAATCACACACATACACAATACACCAATGTTTTATGTGGAAACCCAAAGCGGAAGAAAACCACAGAATATTTTTTCTTATATGTCTTTAAGAATTGCATTCATTGGAAGCACCAACTTGCTTTGTTTTCTAGCTGCAACTAGAAGGAGGCTCCAACCCCCTAGTTTCTCAGGCTACAACCTAACGGAAGCTCCAACTCCCCAATTCTATGGCTGCAACCAAAAGGAGGCTACAACCCCCTATGTTTTAAGGCTACAACCACCTTTTCTTTCCCTGTCCAACTTCCCTGACATATAAGTATAATGATGGAACCATTGTCACACTATCACTGTGAGATATACTGCTGTGAACCTATACTAATAACCTAAACCATGTATCAAACATGCATCAACCTGTACCTCAACCTGTAATCAACCTATACCATAAACAAGTGCATCAACCATGCACCAACCTATACCAAACAACCTATAATCAACATGTACCATAAACAAGTGCATCAACCATGCACCAACCTGTACCAAACAACATGTAATCAATATATACCATAAACAAGTGCATCAACCATGCACCAACATGTACCTTAACCTGTACCATGAATAAGTACATCAACCATGCACCAAACCTGTATGAATAACCTATCACACCAACTTGTCCAAACAACCTATCTCATCAATCTTATCAGCCAAATCAGATCTACTTACCAAGATTAATCACCAAGACAACTCTCAAAGATGTGCATCAAACAAGCATAACACGACAACTCATAATCATCACCAAGATCAATATGTGCTTCTAATGATATACCAATACAAGTATGTTACATCATCCATAAGTCATGTGTCAACAATAATACTAGCAAGTTCCTCCAACCATATACCCATGTATCAACTACTCATCAATATGTACCAAAATCATCAACTATACACCTCTTGTATGTGTCAACTCATCAACTACTTCTCTCAACCATGTACCCAACATGCACCTCAACCAAAATCCCTCACCAATTTCATCATCCAAATCTGATTTGTAACTCTATAATAGACCTGGTGTATATGATCACATACCTACAAATCTTAACTTTAACAATAAGAGACTAGAATTTTCATCAAACTTTACTTTAATCTCACATGACTAGTTTTGGATTAGTCAACAACCCTAACTCGAAATAATCATAACCATGTACCTATAATGAATAAAGATCTGAAAATAGTACACAATGTTCTTCAGTGTGTTTTATGCAATTCCTCCAGGTTTCACTACTTGGAACCTCTCAGAAAATGAGTTATAGAAAAAATTGCATACCTTGTTGAATTTTGTCTTATTCTAGAGAGCGAACTTGTAGAGCATGCCCCACATGGAATATTTGTTGTATGGATCTGAAAATTGTATATAGTATACTAAAGTCTATACTCTAACCAACACATTTGGTCTTACTGAATTTGGATCATTTATGGAGAAGTCATAACATTTTTACCTGAAACACATGTTTTAGACTAGTTTCAAGACTAGCCACAAACCTTATTTTCCACGGAATGTAACTCCAAAATAAAACGACCCACAAGTTGAAATTTGTACCATAGCTACTTGGATATGTTTCTTCAATGGCCTCCCAATTTCACGGTCCAAGTCATTCTAGAAAAAAAGTTATTGCGAAAATGGTGAGATGACCTGTAAATAACATACCTTAGAAAGCATCATCGAAAGAATTTATCCTCCCTTGAATTTCAGCCTTCTTTACTTCACCTTCCATCTTAAATTTGGCTTAGATATCCTTTGATTACCTTAGTCACCTGTAGATATTCAATATGCTCAAGTGTAATTAAAATGAGAGACCCTTGCCTCTTATCTATACTTTCATGTAGCTTCCTCAAGGGGTTACCTTTTAACCATCTTAACCCAATTTCCTTATTTTAGGGCTAACCCACTTCTAACCACTTTCCATAATTAGAAAGTTCTTCATTTACTTTATTATTTAAATAATCCTCCTTGACTTTGTCACTTCACTTTATTATTTAAATAATCCTCTTTGACTTTGTCACTTCACTTTATTATTTAAATAACCCTCTTTGACTTTGTCACTTCACTTTATTATTTAAATAATACTTTTTTACTTTGTCTCTTCACTTTATTACTTAAATAATTTCTTCTTTGCAAGCACTTTGACTTCTTTGACCTTTTAGGGCTTCAAGCCAACATATGAGGGTCCTCCAAATTCGTAAGGCCATAACTCTCAAATTGTGAGGAGTTATGTGACATTCCACATACCACCAGAAATGGAATGACATGTACTATTCATATAGAATATTCTTACCTACAAATATATCAAAACTCATATCATTATACATCAAACAAACTTGGGTCCATTACCCAAACCTGGGTTCTCCAACTTCACATGGCCATAACTCTCTAACCGTGAGGAGTTATGTGATGTTCCACATACCACTAGAAATGGAATGACATGTACTAACCAGATATAATAATATTACCTTCAAATATATTAAAACTCATACCATTATGCATCAAACGAAATTGGGTCCATTACCCAAACCTTTGTGCTACCGGAATTTGCTACCAAAATTTTTCCAAGGGTTGACATCAATATACAATATCACTCTCCAATGGTTGACATCAATGAAAACCAAGTGTCTATCAACCTAAGACAACTATCTGACAATCTCCCCCTTTGACATTGATGGAAACACCAATATTGATGGCAACACTTAGTCATGATTACATTCATGCTTATACTCCTCATCAATGTTTCTATCTCTCCCCCTTTGACATCAATGGAAAATGGTATATCCCTTTCGGGCTACTCCCCCTGAATGAAATCTCCTTGGGATGCTCCCCCTGTCTACATGCATCTGTGCTCTCTCTTCAATAATTTATATCCTGCATTTGATAAATATCTCCCCCTTTGTAATCAATGGAAAAGGTATCTTTCCATCTGGGGCTTCTCCCTCTAACTGAACTGTCCTTGGGGATACTCTCCCTGACTGAACTCTTCCTGAAAATGATATCCCAACCTAAATTTTCTTACTTATGGTGCTTCCTCATGTACATCTAAGACATATAAGATAAGCATTCAAAAGCATTCATTTTGGAGTAGAAATTACTCCTAATCTCTGGAAAAGATACTCAAAGGCTTCCCATCGAAATGGTTTTGTAAAGATGTATGCCACTTGTTATTTTGTGCCCACATATTCAACTCTGATGTTCTTCTCTGCAACTTGTTCCCATAGAAAGTGATACTTGATTGGAATGTGCTTCGTCTTGGAGTGCATCATCGAGTTATTTGAAATATTGATGGCGCTTGTATTATCACAATAGATTGGAATGGGTTCATCATACTCAACCTATATTTCTGTCAGAGTTTGTTTCATCCACAGAACCTGTGTACAACATGTTGTTGCTACAATATACTCTTCCTTGGCTATAGATAAGGATATTGATGATTGTTTCTTTCTTAACCATGATACTAAACACTCACCCAAGTAGAACATTGCTCCACTGGTTCTTCGTTGGTCATCAATGCAACCTACCCAATATGCATCTTTGTAGGCAATAAGTGATAGATATTTTCCTTTTGGATACCATAATCCAAACTCTTATGTTACTTTGAGATATCTAAAAATCCTCTTCACTGCTAATACATGTGATTCCTTTGGTGCTGCTTGAAATCGTGCCACCTGTCCAATTTCCTGCATTACATCTGGTCTGGATGATGTCACATATAGTAAGCTACCAATCATTGACCTATATTTCCTCTGGTCTATAGACTTTGAATCATCATCTTTTCTCAACTTGCAACTGGTTTGCAATCTTTCATTCTGAACCTCTTCAACATTTCTCTGATATACTTAGTTTGTGAAATAAAAATTCCTTGGTTTCTTTGACATATCTGAAGACCCAAAAAGAAGGATAGTTCTCCAAATAATGACATTTCAAATTCATTCTGCATATCCTTTGCAAATTTCTGGCTTAACCTACCATTAGTACTTCCAAAACAATATCATAAACATAAATTTCAATTAATAAAATACTACCTTGAGTTACCTTGATGTAGATGTTGTTGTCTGGGCTTCATTTCCATAGTTCGTAGGGAGTTTTTCCATTTTTGTTTCTGAGCATTACTCTGTTTTGAATGTGAATTGTTGTATGCACTGCATGTGTCCAAAAAATATCTATCAATTTGGAATCCATTAGCATTGTTCGAGCCATTTCCCATGTAATTATCATACATTATGATAATGTTCCTTTGTCTCTGAACCAATATCTGAACCAATCTATGAATCCATTCTATCATCCACTTTCATATATTTTTCAAAACCTGCTAAGTATTCATACAAATCCATCTATGTCCATACTATCCAAGACTCTACTTGCGCAACTATCCATAATGCTGACACATTTATCACTATACTATCATGAAGTCTTGATTAATCTATCAAATTGTACTTCTGCTAACTGACTACTTTGGATTTGTCTTCTCAAACTCTGTAAGTTGCTCGAATGATGGTTCTTTGGTCTATCACATCTATCGCATAGACTCCCCCTATCTAATATTCATATTACCTGGGAGTCTCTAAGATGGATGGCTCAGAACAATTCCTTCTCTAATGTGTATTCATCTTCATCTTCATTGGTATATTCATCATCTCTTTGAGCTATGACTTCTTTATTTCTGTCTATGGATTCATCTTTCACTACAATACCTGAAAGTACAATATCTTGAACTTGTTCCTTATTTACTTTTCCTTCTTTTCTTTCATTTATTTTCCAAACCTTTTTATATTTGACATACTTCTTTTTCTCTGTAGATTTTTCTTCATCTCGTTTTATTGCCAATCTTGAGATCTCTGGGACCTGGTCTTTGTTCACTTGTTCTTCCTATTTTCTTATCCATACTTTCTTATATCTGATATCAGTTTTCTCTTTCATGGAAGTATCGATCATGCTTCTACAATCACGAGCTATGTGTCCATAGTTATGACATTTGTAACATTCAATGTTATGTGTGGCCACATATGCATTTATTTTATAATCCTTTCAATCTGAAACCTTATGTCCAAAGTTAGTACAATAAAAACAATGACCATAAAAGAAATTTGCATACCTGGGAGTGCATGATCTTCTTTGTGGTGTATTCCTTCTAAATTTCTGCCTTGACTAATCATGATCAAGATTGAAGCTTCGTTGTGTCTTGAACATGGATGGTCTTCTTGAATATGTATCTTTATTAGTTTTCTTAGATTTTGGTTTACCATGATTCCTTCCTTTGAATACGTATGCATTCTTCTTTTCTAGCAATGTAGAGTGCTTCTCTTCATTCTCTACAACTGATGTGGATGTTTCTATCTCTTCAACGTTCTTGTTGAGCTTGATGATTTTGACTCTTAGTGTGACAAATTCTTCTTCAAGATTCTCAACCTCTTCTTCTTTCTTCATTATCCGAGACTTCATGACCTATTTTGTTCTCTTTGCTTCTTCAAGTTGGATTTTCAATGTAATTATTTATTCTTCTAGTCTTCTCTCTTCTTGACCAAACTCTTCCTCAAGTTGGTTTAATTCATTGGTTCTTTCCTTGAGATGATCCAACAATATATTTTCTCTCTTTTCTTCTTGTTCCTTTTGTGCTACTATGTTGGCTTCTAAACATTTATTTTGATATTCTAGAGTTTCTTCAATTCTTCTGGCCTCTTCTAGTTGAGCTCTTAAATTCTTGATGACCTGCTGATCCTTTTTGGAACATTGAACACTTTCTTTTTGCTTCATCAATTCTTTCTTGGATGACTTATTTTCTTCTTTCTTTCTTTCTTTCTTTAGATATTCAGTTGCACTAATCAATTTTTCTCTGTAATCAACTTCTGCTTCTTCATACTCTTCCTCTTTTGAATCTGTCTGACATGATAAGAATCTTTATTCTTGTTCTATATCTGCATCTTCTTTGGCATTTTCTGAATATGTGATGAGTGAATAATATATGTCATGCAACTTATCCCAAAGTTCTTTGGATGATGAAAATTTACCAACCTTTTCTCTTACCGGATTAGGTAATCCTTCCCAGATGAAATACATTGTTATTTTGTTATTCTTCTTCAATTCCTTATTGGCTGCAATATTTTCCCTTTTTGAACTATCATATCCTGTATTAACTGATAGAAAAATATAATTTCCTTGTGCCGGTAAAAATACTTCTATCCTTCTGCTCCACATCTCATAATTAAAACCATTATGACCATTAAACATTGGTACTCCATTCTCAGAATAATTCATGATCTCCTTCCAATGGTTAAACCATTTCCTGAAGGAACTGGCTCTGATACCAATTGTTGGATTACTGAGAGGAGTGGTGAATAAATAATAGAGAAATATAATCCCTTTTCACCATAAAATGCAAGTGTTATATCAATGTAGAATTATCATACAATAGTTGCAGAGTAAATAAACAATGAACAAATGAGAAATCACACACATACACAATACACTAGTGTTTTATGTGGAAACCCAGAGCGGGAGAAAACCATAAAATGATTTTTCTTATATGTCTTTAAGAGTTACATTCATTGGAAGCACCAACTTCCTTTGTTTTCCAGCTGCAACTGGAAGGAGACTCCAACCCCCTAGTTTCTCAGGCTACAACCTGAGGGTAGCTCCAACCCCCCAATTCTCTGGCTACAACTCGAAGGAGGCTACAACCCCCTATGTTCTCCGACTACAACCGGAAGGTGGCTACAACCACCTGTCCTTTCCCCAACCAACTTCCCTGACATATAAGTAGAATGATGGAACCACTGTCACACTATCACTGTGATATATACTACTGTAAACCTATACCAATAAAACTGCACCAAACAACCTATACCAATAACCTGAACCATGTATCAACCATGCATCAAATTGTACCTCAACCTGTAATCAACTTGTACCATAAAAAAGTGCACCAACCTGTACCAAACAACCTATAATCAACATGTACCATAAGCAAGTGCATCAACCACGCACCAACATGTACCTCAACCTGTACCATGAATAAGTGAATCAACCATGCACTAAACCTATATGAATAACCTATCACAACAACTTGTCTCACCAATCTTATCAACCAAATCAGATCTACTCACCAATATCAATCACCAAGACAACTCTCAAATATGTGCATCAACAAGCATAACACAACAACTCATAATCATCAACAAGATCAATATGTGCTTCTAATAATATACCAATACAAGTATGCTACATCATCCATAAACCATGTGTCAACAATACTACTAACAAGTTCCTCCAACCATATACCAAGTATGTACCAATCATGTATCAACTACTCATCAACTATGACTCATCAATATGTACCAATATCATCAACTATACACTTAATGTATGTGCCAACTCATCAACTACTTGTCTCAACCATGTACCCAGCATGTACATCAACAAAAAACCCTCATCAATTTCATCATCCAAAACTGATTTTAACTCTGTAATAGAGTCGGTGTATATGATCACATACCTGCAAATCTTCCTTAACTTTAACAATAAGAGACTATCATTTTCATCAAACTTTACTTTAGTCTTACATGACTAGTTTTGGATTAGTCAACAACCCTAAATTGAAATAATCATAACCATGTACCTATAATGAATAAAAATCTGAAAATAGTACACAATGCTCTTCAATGTGTTTTATTCAATTCCTCCAGGTGTCACTACTTGGAACCTCTTAGAAAATGAGTTTATAGCAAAAATGGCATACCTTGTTGAATTATGTCTTATTCTAGAAAGCAAACTTGTAGAGTGTGCCCTACACAGAATATTTGTTGTATGGATATGAAAATTGTACACAACATACTAAATATTGTACTCTAACCAACACATTTGGTCTTACTAAATTTGGATTTGTTATGAATAAGTTATGACGTTTTTACCCGAAACACCTGTTTTAGACTAGTTTCAGGACTAGCCACAAACCCTATTTTCCACGGAGTGTAACTCCAAAAATACAATGACCCACAAGCTCAAATTTGTATCACAAATACTTCTATATGTTTCTTCAATGGCCTCCCAATTTCACGGTCCGAATCATTCTAGTAAAAAGTTTATTGCGAAAATGGTGAGATGACCTATAAATAACATACCTTAGAAAGGATCATCAAAAGAATTTATCTTCCCTTGAATTTCAGTCTCCTTTACTTCACCTTCCATCTGAAATTCGGCTTAGATATCCTTTGGTTACCTTAGTCACCTATAGATATTCAATATGCTCAAGTGTAATTAAAATGAGAGACCCTTGCCTCTTATTTATACTTTCATGTAGCTTCCTCAAGGGGTTACCTTTTAACCATCTTAATCCAATTTCCTTATTTTAGGGCTAGCCCACTTCTAACCACTTTCCATAATTAGAATGTTCTTCATTTACTTTATTATTTAAATAATCCTCCTTGACTCTGTCACTTCACTTTATTATTTAAATAATCCTCTTTGACTTTGTCACTTCACTTTATTATTTAAATAATCCTCTTTGACTTTGTCACTTCACTTTATTATTTAAATAATCATTTTTTACTTTGTCACTTGACTTTATTATTTAAATAATTTCTTCTTTTCAAGAACTTTGACTTCTTTTACCTTTTGGGGCTTCAAGCCAACATATGAGGGTCTTCCAAATTCGTAAGGCCATAACTCTCAAACTGTGGGGAGTTATGTGGCATTCCACATACCACTAGAAATTGCATGAAATGTAATATCCATATAAAATATTATTACCTACAAATATATAAAAACTCATACCATTATACATCAAACAAACTTGGGTCCATTACCCAAACCTGGGTTCTCCAACTTCACATGGCCATAACTCTCTAACCCTGAGGAGTTATGTGATGTTCCACATACCACCAGAAATGGCATGACATGTACTGCCCATCTAGAATAGTATTACCTTCAAATATATTAAAATTCATACCATTATACATCAAACAAACTTGGGTCCATTACCCAAACCTTTATGCTATCGAAATTTTCCCAAGGGTTGACATCAATCTACAGTATCACTCTCCAATGGTTGACATCAATGACAACCAATTATCCATCAATATAAGCCAACTATCTGAAAATAGTCTCAAAATGTGTTTCCCAATCCATAAGTATTAATTACAAGGGCTTAGGTTGATTTTTTAAATAAAAAGATTGTTGCAAAATAGAACATTTTTATATAATTTTATGAACATATACAGATTGCAGAAAGTAAATGTGGAGATCAAAAGAAAAAAATAACCAAGCCACGGATTAACATAGATGATATAGAATAACAATCATTTTATTTCATTCCAAGAAATCAAAAGTATCATTCTCTTACAAAAATCCTTGTGGGGGCATGGACCAAGGTCAAACTTAGATATCTCAGATGAAAACCATACAAAAGGACTCTAACAAGAAGTAAAAACTGAACTTTAAAATATGGATCAACTTGCCAAAGACTGTTGCCCACTTGACTCTGCACAATATCCTTTATTATTCATGAAACTTAATTCATAAACATACAAGTCTACACAAACTATCAAAGATAGATCAACACTTCTGAAAACAAGCATCTGAATGGTATGGTTAAGCTTTGAACCTTATTGTCTACAATAGGACCCTGCTGTCAAAAAGAGAATTAGGCCTTTAATAAATTGAAGAATGAATGAAAACTAAACTATCTCAATAAAACTCAAGAACAAACCTTAGTATATTTTCTCCTTCTATTCCCCTCTTGTTCTTCCTTCTCATTTGGCTTTTATGCATTCCAAATTAGTTGAAGTAGTTCAACTGCCTCATTTAGTTAAGTTAACTAAAACTTAACTAATTTTAGTTTAGGGGAAATAATAATAATAATAATAATAATAATAATTAAGGGTATTTTTATTAAATAATAACTAAGTAGGTGGGACCCCTTGTGACTACCTTTTATTTATTAACAAACATAAACATAATTAGAAAACCAATTAAACAAATGCCTCCTTGTGGTTCCCATAATTATTTCCACAATTTGAAATTTAAATATCAGAAATATTTCAAATTATATCCAAAACATGTAAATATTCACAATATCCCAAAAATAGTTTGTTGTCCAAAACTTTCTGCAGTTCACTGTCCTCAATAAATCAATTATAAACACATAAATTAAAATCCATATTTTCCACTTTGAGAGGAAATTCTTCCTTTGTCACCGGTGTCCCCTTTGGACTTTCCAGAAATAGCCTTAGGTTCGATGGAACCTTGAGGCTTGATCTCACTAATGACATGGGAGCAGTCGTCCCTCAAGTGCATACGAGAGAACACCGACTTGGATGAGTCACTTGAAGGAGAGGAGGGAGAAACAACAACTTTACCTTTGTCATGCACATGATGGGACTCAATTTTGATTTGTTTTCTTGCATGGGAGGACTGTACAGGTGAGTGTACAGGGGAAATTTGAGCATTCGGGTTTACAGGTGGAGGAGGAGGAGGTAATGACAGGTTTGGACAGCCATGATGGTGGGATATTGTTGAGTGAACAATATCCTACCATCCATCATTCTCGGTAACTTTGGGTTGCAAAAATAGATGGGGAGGCACAGGGATACCAGGAAAATTTTGGGGCTAGAAGAGAGGCCTCTCTAGTCTAGGATGAACTATCCCTTGCCCAATCCAAATGAAAAACCCTGCTTGAAAAAGCTGGTTCAATTCTTGAGAATTGACATCTAAATGAATTGAGAATCTAGGCCTTCTAGGCCCTTTGTTCCAGTTACCTCTTCCCTTATTGTTTCGACCATGACTTCCTGATCCAGAATTGGATCCAGGAGCTTGATGGGGCTCAAAAAGGCCTAAAAATCAAAGTTCTCATAATGGATTCAAAACAAAAATGTGCATAGGCCTCATCGATACGAACACAACACAACTTGAATGGGCTCAAATGGACGTCGTATGCTCCTGATATGGCTATCTATTCATTTTTCCAAACAGGAAAAAAATGATGATTGTACAGTCCGTACAATCCATATAGGTGCCACGTGGTAGCTGAATGTATAGGCCATACATATGATGTGGCAGGAACAGTCGGTGCTGACATGGCAACATATGGAGGTGACACATGGCAGGGTGACTGGGTGTATGGACGGGTGACATGGATAGGTATAGGGGACCAATCAAGGAGTGACATGTGTCACCTTTACAGTGGTGACATGTGGCACGTCCATACGAATGACATGGCAGGTCCATACAATCCGTACAACATCTAGCGATGACATGGCATGTACAATGGCAGTGACTCGGTTAACAACTTGGAAGACAAGTGGACCATTGGGAGTTTGACACGTAGAATTTTTCTCGGCAAATGGCGTGGTGCCACGTGGCCTAAACATGGGTTGCCACATGGCACCCATTGGTTGGTTTATTGTTTTGGAAAAATTGTTTTGGAGTTTATGGGTTTCGAACCCATGACCTATTTTGGTGCCAAGGTTTCAAGTAGGTCGGGCTACCAGCCCGCCTATCTGGTGGGTCTTAACACCTTATGGAACTTCTTTTATTTAAAGTTGTGTAGGGTGTAATTTGGTGGAGTTTAGGGTTGGGACTAGGCCCTAGCCCCCTGCGGATATCCACATGACCGTCTAAACATGACCACCAACCCACACATCATACCCTTTGGTACGCACAATGGTATATCCCTCAATCACGGGACCACATCCCATAGGACCCAGTTCTTGTTGTCTGGCACAGATTGGTGTGTTGGCATGTGTTAAGGGTATAGCCTTGGATCCTAGTCTCGTGGAACTTGCAGATGCCCACACCCCTTACCAAATATGCCATGGTTATAATTGTTAGCAGATATATTTATAACGGTTAGCCCTAGTCGATCGAGCTAGCCCTCCGACCATGGGCTAAACCGTGGGCTAAGTTGTCAGGGATATGCCATATTTGGGGGTGCGCAGTTAGGATGTGGCCACATGGGCCAAGGTACATACGACCAAGAGCAGAGAGGTTAGGGGCCAACACATAGGAAATTTCAGTGCTTGGAAACATGGAGCATACCCAGGTGACCAGGGGCGCAAGAAAAAGGGGTTGCATCCATATTTTTGGAATAAAGTGGGTTTTGAACTTTATAATAGTGGTTTTGTATGCATTTTTATCCAGATTTTGGAGATTTTGCCCCTTTTGGGGGCATATTCGGCCCTTTTGAGGCCAGATATTGGGGGAAAGTTTGGAGATGGTTACCAACTTCAGATCTATATAAACCAAGCCTTCTTGAGGCCATGGAGAGGACGACCAGAGAAGGTTTAGGCTGAATCTTTTCCAAGCCAAATACATTTTTATGCAGGGAAGTTGTTGAGTGCACCTTTACAGGCCATTTCTGGGAGCTCCGGTCATCCGATTTTAGTCTCGTTTCTTCTATTGGGTTCTATAGATCTGGTAGAACAATACCAGATCCATTTTGTAACCTTTTGGCACTATTTTGATGTACTTTTGAAGCTTTGAACAGAAATAATAAATCCTCACCCATTGAGACAAAGGCCCGGAGACATAGGCAAGATTGTCAAACTTTGTTATCACTTTGGTGTTCTATGGTTTGTTGTTCTTCTTAATTTATTTTAGATATGTATATGTGTATATTTATGTCATGTATCATTCATAATTATTCATTTTTCATTCAGCTTCCTAAATTGGTTAATAAACACATGCTAAATAACTCAACCATTGTCGTGTAAAAGATCTTTTTGGATCAAGTGGTATCAGAGCTAGATGACGTTTGGATTTGAGTTTGCATGTTAACCAGGGAAAAGATACATTGTGGTGAAGGTGATATTGTTGAAGAGAATCCATTTATTGGATTGAGAAAGAGAAATTCTCAAAGTGAGAAGATGGCATTGGAAGAAGGACTTTCTTAGGATGAGAAAGAGTTTCGAAAAACTTTCTTCGCCATGTCGGAGATGATGAAGGTTTTGTATGAAGATTACTTGGAACCGAAGATACCAAATCTGGGTGAATCTTCAGAGGGAAAAAGTGAAGAAGGAGAGGATCCTCCTCAAACTCCTCCTTCACCTCCATCTTCACCTCCCTCTTCTCCTTCTTCTGCAAGTTCAAGTTATAAATCCAATGTAAAGAAACATGTTCATAAACATAAGAATGAAATTCCTTTACTTGATGCTAAATTCAAATTAACCATATATGATGGTTAGGTGAATGCAGAGAGACTTGATAACTAGTTCAAACAGATGGAGGTTTATTGCAGTGTGCAACAAATCAAGGATGAGGAAACTCAGATTTGGTGGCAAAGCAAGTTGCAAAATGGCACACAACAAGTGGGTAATGTATTTCCATCATGTCAAAGTTTTATTTATGCCTTTAGAAAGAAATTCTATCCTTTGGTTTATAAAGAGAAAGTGCTAATTGAATGGCAAGCTTTAAAACTAAGAAAAGGACAAACAATGCAAGAATACACAGATGGATTTCGTAAAATGGAATTGATGTTAGATATTCATTTACATACCCAAGAAACTCTTATGAAGTATATAGGAGGTTTACCTGCACATATTCGAAATACGATATTCTTGTTTGTACCAACTAATATTGATGAGGTTTATGTTCAAGCAACATACACTGAAGCAGGGAAAACAAGTGTTGGTGTATCAGGGGAATCGTCTTCAATGAAAGAGGACAAAATGAAGTGGCATGGAAATAAGTCAAATTCAGTGGCAAGAAAGGAAGAGAAGCCCTCTTGCAAGCATTGCAAGAAACAAGGGAATGATGAGGACCATTGTTGGCAATTTCATCCCGAGAAGAGACCGAAGTGGTTCAAGGAAACGAAAGGGAGGAAAACAGTTGCAGTGACAACACAACCCACAGACTTGGGATCAGATTCAAGTGATGAATCTAAAGTCTCGTGTGTTGGTTTGACATGTAAAATTGGTGAAGGATTTGATTGTAGAAGTAACTTGTTTCACATAAGGGTCATCATGAGGCACACTAAGGTTGACACATTGATAGATAGTGGATCTCAATCTAACTTAATTTCATAGGAATTAGTTAAGTAGTTGGGATTAAAAACACAGATACATCATAAGCCCTACACACTTAAATGGATAAGAAACAATCATCAAATTCGTATAACCAAGTCGTGCACATTAAAATTTCCAATTTCATCTAAGTTTGTAGAAGAGGTAACATGTGATGTGGTGCCACTAAGTGAATGTGGAATGGTCTTAGGCGGTCCATACTTGTATGATCGTAAAACAATCTTCTACAGGGAAAAGAATCAATATCATTTAACCAAAGCAGGTCAAGAATATGTGGTTCATTCTCATCATGTAAAGGCAAACAAAACTCTTCAAACTATGGAACAAATAAGAAAGGCATCTCAAGAAATCAATACACCTATAATTGTTTCAAATCAAGTAATAGATCTTAAGAAAGAACAAGAGATGATTATAGAATGGAAAATCAATCAAATTTTTCTTCAAGATAAGCTATTGTCCTGCAAATATTACAAACATATGAGATCATTTGCAAACATATTTTTGATCCTATCATTAGTAATGTTGTCTACATAGATGATAGTGGCTTTAGTAAGATGTGATAGGGTACAAATGGATAACAATATGTTGTTAGTTGTCGTGATTGTGTTATAGTTGATCTTGATGAGACAACACATGAAAGAGTTCAAAGACAGAGAACAAGTCGGGTGGCCTATCCTGAGCTTGATGACTGGTTAGTGGGGAGGTGTGATCCAAAATTGGATCCACAAGCTTTATGGGGCTCAGAAAGGCCTAAAAATCAAAATTTCTCAGAATGGATTCAAAACAGAGATGTGCATAGGTCTCATCGATACAAAACCAACGCAACTTAAACATGCTTAAATAGACGTCGTATGCTCCTGATATGGTGATTTGTTCTTTTTTCCAAAAAAGGAAAAAATGATGACTGTATAGTCCGTATAGTTGCCATGTGGAAGCTAACTACATAGGTTGTACGATTGTAAAAGTGATGTGGTAGGAATAGTTGGCATAGACTTGGTATCATATGGAGGTGACATGTGGTAGGGTGACTAGGTGTACGGACGAGTGACGTGGAGAGGTACAGGGGACCAATCAAGGAGTGACATGTGGCAAGGTGATTGGGTGTATAGACGGGTGATGTGGATAGGCACAGGGGACCAATCAGGGAGTGACATGTGTCACCCTTGAATTTGTGACATGTGGCACATCCATACGGATGATGTGGCGGGTCCATACAATCCGTACGACATGTGGTACTGACATGTCAGGTACAGTGGCAGTGACTGGGTTGACAGCTCAGCAAACAAGTGGACCATTGGGCATTTGACATGTAGCATTGTTCTCAAAAAATGGTGTGGTGCCACGTGGCCCAGACATGGGCTGGCACATGGAACCCATTGGTTGGTTTATTGTTTTGAAAAAATTGTTTTGGATTTTATGGGTTTTGAACCCATGACCTATTAAGGTGCAAGGGTTTCGTGTAGGTTGGATTATTAGCCTACCTACCGGGTGGGTCTTAACACCTTATGGCATGGATTTTATTTAAAGTTGTGTGGGGTTTCATTTGGTAGAGTTTAGGCCCGACTGGTATCCACATGACCGTCTAAAGGTGACCACCATGTTGAACAACTGAGAGGGGGGGTGAATCAGTTGTTACCGTGCTTAAACAATTCTGCTTCTTTTAAAATATTTACAAGGCACTCAATGATGATCACAATAATGCAGGGAAATGAACAATGGCACATTCAGCATCAGTCACATATATGAGAAACATAGAGACAGATATTTCCCAAGGAAACCCATATAGGGTAAAAACCTCTTCTTCTTTATATGATAAGTATTATTTACATTCTTTACATTATCATACATTTGAGCACCAACTCATTGTGAGGCTACAACCTTTGTTTTGCAAGTTGCAGCTTGCTGAGAGCACCAACTCTCTGTTTTCTCTAGCACCCACTAGAAGGAAGCACCAACTCCCTGGTTTCTCTAGCACCAACTAGATGGAAGCTACAACTCCCTGGTTTCTCTAGCACCAACTAGAAGGAAGCACCAACTCCCTGGTTTCTCTAGCACCAACTAGAAGGAAGCTATAACTCCCTGTGTTCAAGCACCCATTTGAACCTCCGAGGACAACAGTCCTCCCTAGCACCTCCCAACCACCCTGAAATATAAATCTTTGCTACTGAAACTCATTACAGTGATATAATGTTCAACAATGGCTTACCAGACTCATCACTGTTCTGCTGCATTTCGTTGCTCTGTCTGCCTCACTGTCTTCCTGCACATATGACTTGTGCTATATGTTCTTTTTCTTTCTATGCTCTGTGCACCATGTCCATTCACTGCACAGTTCCTCTTCTGTTCAATTCAGCTGCTACACTTCATCACCTTCTTTACACCTCCATCACTCACAACAACAATAACCATCGCAACTCCAACAACAACAACAACCACATCTCTTCTCTGTACCGTGTATTTATAGCTTTTGTGCACCTTGTGCATGCAATATTCACCATTTCTCTGACTTCTCATACCGCACCAATCTCCTCCACATCTTAAGTGCTCTACCTGATCATCATCACGACTCTTCAGCTTCTATGGCAGTTCAACCCCTGTGTCTATCATCACTAGGTGTTATGCCGAGATTCCTTTTTCTCTCTGACAGTTGAGACTCTTCATCTTCTCTGTTAAGTTGAGCTCATCCTTTTTGTTTCAGTTACGAGCTCCAACCCTCATCCAGCTATCAATTTCCTCCGTGAATCATCTTCATTACACTGGCAGATTCCTTGTGACTCTTCACCTTCCTTGTTAATCACCTCGAAGTGTCTTTGAGTCCTATGGTAGAACTCCTCACTGGTTTATGGCAGTTTCACTGTGTTGTGTAACAGTAGCCCTCCGATTATGTTCAAATTCACCTGCACCATTGGATTAACTCTGAAGATTATTGTCGTTATTTACCCATTTCTCACTTTCGCAATTCGGAGATTATGTGATGAGACATCTTGAGTCTCCACGTCACGATCTCCGAAAAGGAGCTTGGCTACTCTAGCTCCCTCCTCTACATGACCACAGGCAGTGACCTCCAATTACACCGAAAATTCACCTTTTCGGTATTTCGACATTCGTATGATCCAGTGTCTCGACACTCCCATACGGGATCCCCAAAATTCTGAGTCGAAGCTTATCTGCACTAGGTCCTTCCTCCACGTGACCACACGCGGTGACCACAAGCTGCGCTAGAAGGAGCTACGAACATATAATCTTCATCGACCTTGATCGACGGTCCACGATCTCGAAGAATCAACGGTCCAGATCTCATCGTGAATTCGCATCTCGTTGTTCCTTAGATGTAGATTCTCTTCACTCCAAGTCGTGATAGGCGAGACTCCGAAATCAAGCTTAGATCAACGTTCCACGATCTCGATGAATCTACGGTTGCGATTAAATCACGATTTCAATGGTCATATTTCTTGCCTCTCCAAGTTGCGAGTCATGAAACTCCGAAATGGAGTCTTGGATCAATGGTCTAGATCAAACCTCGATCTAACGGCTGGGATTGTTTCATGATTTCGCCACTTCATGATTTCGTCCACCTTCACAATTTCACCACTTCGCGATTTCGTCCACTTTGCGATTTATTCACTTCGTGATTTCGCTGTTCTTTCCATCGTTGTTCTTTGCCATCGTTGATCTTTGTCATCGCTGATCTTTACCATTGCTAATTTTTTTCATCGTTGATGTTTTCCATCACTGATCTTTGTCATCGTTGATCTTTACCATTGTTGATCTTTGTCATCGTTGATCTTTCTCATCGTTGATCATTTCCATTGCTGATCTTTGTCATCACTGATCTTTTCCATCGTTGTTCTTGCCATAAATGACAAGCTTACTCCCAACTATAAACCTTCCAACAATCTCCCCCTTTGGCATTGATGGCAACAAAGGAACCCCTGTTCTTTTCTCCCCCTTTGACATCAATGTCAAAGAAAACACGCTCCCCCTGAGCTATTGCATTAATTTTAGGAGGTATTAGATATGAAACCAATATAGGACTCCCCCTATCTGGATGGACTCTCTTAGATGTGAGACGGGATGACACCCAACTTCTATTTCAGATATTCAAATGGTGTCTTTTCTAGAGGTTTAGTAAAGATGTTTGCAATTTGTTCTGTATTGGGAATGCAATTGACCTGAACAATCTGATTGGTGACCTGCTCTCTCAGAAAATGATATTTTATGGGAATATGCTTGGTCTTGGAGTGGAAAACAGGATTTTTAGACACACTAATGGCACTAGTGTTATCACAATGAATTGGGATCGGTGCAGTGTATTTTACCTCCAAATCTGCAAGTGTCTAAATCATCCATAATACCTAAGTGCAACAGGTAACAGAAGCAATGTACTCTACCTCTGTGGTTGATAAAGAAATGGAACCTTGCTTTTTACTAAGCCAGGCTACTAAGGAGTCACCCAGGAAGAATGTTCATCCACTGGTGCTTTTTCTCTCATCAACATAGTTTTCCCAATCTGCATCTGAATAAGCAGTCAGCTGAAGATTTTGATTTCTAGGATACCATAGACCATAAGTCATTGTTTCTTTCAAATACCTAAATATCCTTTTGACAACTTGCAAATGAATCTGTTTAGGTGTAGCCTGATATCTTCCTACAATTCCTATAGCATGCATTATGTCTAGGCGATATGTTGTGATGTACAACAGGCTTCCTATCATTGATCGATATGAGCTTTGATCAACATCAGGTGAATCATCATCCTTTCTTAATTTACATCCAGTTACCATAGGTGTACCCACAGGTTTAGAATCTTCCATTTGAAAC